>JBBPTJ010000144.1:0-21465 GCA_038094035.1 Pulveroboletus aff. ridleyi
CATATCTCCAATCTTCAGAGGTGTCTATGATACAGTGTTAAATACACAAATTTAAGAGAAGAGAGAGAAGGGACTTACCTTATCCACAGCCAGCTTCCCATAATAAGGCATGCTAGTCAGAATCCTTTTTACTGACTTCACATTCTCCTTTGCCCTGTTTTTTCCACCTAGCTGATAGCAATGATAGATCATTGCTCGAGCAACACCAAGTGCTGCCTCCTTGTTACGATCAGATACTAGCATTCAGGGATTTACATAGAGCTTTGATGTTATCTCATCGAATGGAACCAGATCCAGAATGACTTGATATGCATGACTGACTCCAATAAGCTCCCTAGCAATGCTTAAGGGCATCCGTAAAGCGAAAAGAATGTTGCCACTGAGACCATAGTATGTGTTCGACATCTTTCCAGTATGTTGTCCTTGCAGATCCATGGTCGACGTTTCCTCTGACACTGGCAAGCCCAAGTGAAGCCTTGGAAAATACTCCTGTAAAATCGCTGTGACAAGATTGCATAGGAAGCGATATGTCAGTCGAACTGGAAAAGAGGAAGTGCTAGCTTGCAAGGCTTTGTTGACCTTAGATCCATTCCAAAGATATGGATCATCTCACTTCTGAAATGTCTTGGCCACCGGCTGAAGATTATAAACGAAAATATAGTGCTGATGTCGCAGCAATGAAACAGATGGAGATACGATCTGAATGAAGCCTATTACAATAGGGCGCAGGACTCCAAGGTAGAACAAAACAGCCTTGGTAAGAGCAGGAGAAACCTGCCAAACACATTCTTGAATCATCTTGTTTTGTTGTTTTGACTGTGGGTTACTCAACGCAAGCATTCCATCCAGGAGAAAAATATTACATGGCAGATCTGTTGTCCAATCATGATCATACTGAAATGTTGCCATTTGGAAATCACGAGATGGAATGCCAACCGTTTGTAGCAACCCTGCACATAAATGCTCCTGAATCCGTTGGTCTTGAATAAGCCAATTATTGATAGCCTGTGAGTTGTGCTGAGAAGAGATCTGATCGAAGAATGGCTTAGCCTCCTGTATTGAGCCAATTTGAAGAAGGGAAGCTTGTATATCAGAAACGATGGGTTGAAAAAGAGTGATGTTGAGAGGTTGTCTAAACAAACTGCTCCAATCCATAAGATCATCCGAGAGAAGAGTCCAGTTGAAATTGTCATAGTGATGATGACCATCAACTGGAAGAGCTGATAGAATAGTCTCTTGACAGGCCAATATAGAGGAACATGCAGCGGCCTTGATATCTTTAAATGGAAGTTAAACGGAGGATCCGTCTGCAACTCGAATGGTAATGGTATCACCTAAATAGAAGTTGAATTGAGAATCTATTCGCCACCCAGAACAATAATATTACCTTGATGTGAGCAGGCAAATCTAGACTGGCTAGATTCTAGACGTGCCACAGGAGCCGCTGCTAACCAAACCACCTTCATTCTACCATAGGGTGTGGATCTTTCCATGGATCTCAGCTGCACCCAAACAGAGTTGTTCTGCAGGTACCTATGACTTTTCATCAATATTTTGAAAAAATGGTTAAAAATCTATAACACACTTTAGTAGATGGTTAGGTTCCATTTGTTGCCCATCCTCCTTGTCGTTACCCAGCAAGTCAAGCAACGTAACTAACATGATCAATTAATTTAATCAATAGCAGATAGTCTAAATTTTAATCTTACCTGGTCCTTTTCCTGTTGAAGAGGATGATGCCTTCTCCGTTTCTAATGACCCCTCTGTATTCCCAGATCCCTCCATAGTGTCCTTCTCAATGTCATCCTCCATGTCATCCCTCTCTTCTTCATTGTCAGGTTCTTCCTCTGGCTCCCATAAAGTCCTTAATGGTCAACTGAGGTCAATCCCTAACCAATGGGATGCATTATATGGAATAAATCCCATGGATTCAAGAAGCTGCAGTCTTGCATCATGGAACAATGCAACAAGAAAAGTATGTTGCAGAGCTGCACAGTCCTGAGTAAGACTATTTGCTGGCTGAAAGTAACCATTGGGGAGTAAGGAACTGATGCACAAAGAGTAATCTGTGGGACATCCTAGTTTCTCCCCATGAGAGTTTACTTCCTGGCAAATGATCGTGATCAGTAGCTTGTGAAGTGCAGGAAGAAGCTCATTGCATTTCGACTGCTCCCCTTTCATCAGCTCATATACAGAGGATAGCCCAATTTTCTGATCTGGGGACAATTTCTTTAGCAGTTGGGATAGCATTCCAAGGGTTGTTGATGCAGTCTCAGGGTCTCGTGTCATTAGGATATGAGAGGTCCACAAAAGAAAGGCTAGAGTCTGCTGTATGGGACGAGCATAACAAATGTAGGTTTCTTCTTGTAGTTGACATAGCTTTGCATTGGAGCTAGAAAGCTAGACTTAGTAATAAGCTCAACGGTATAAGAATGAAAGTTAAAATGTATGAAAATGTCATGCAGCTACGAACATCAGAGCTCAGGGAAAAGGCATACCAGTTTCCATCCAAAAGGTACCCAGGGATCAATTGGCAAAGGGAGTACAATGAAACATAAAAAGATTGATCTTGAGGCTTGATCAAATCATATAGCTTTTGTAACGGTGATCTTGAAATCCATTGTAGAGTTTCCTCCAGACACCCTAATGATTGAATGAAGTCCATCCATCCTAGTTCTTGAAGAAAAGGGGCAAATGGTGCAGAGACATGATCTGTGTCTGACGTCTTGCATAAATCCGACCAAGGCATAATGGCTTGTTGAGCCCAAGATTCTGTTGGTGCCCAATCTTTTGGTAGTTTGATTGTCAGTTGATAGTCAGGGTCTATTGTTGAAACGACATGACAATACAGGTGAATAACATATCGAAACGTCAGGGGTGTGGACTGAACTGGTATACTGTGACATCTGACTGCTGCCTTCTTTCTTCCACCTGCTTGCACTACTTCATCATGATCCCAGAGCTTTGGGCTTAAGGAACCTTTACGTGCTGTCCACCAATACTCACACCCTGGCTCAGGACATTGATAGGCTGGTTCCACAGGTAGCCCATCAATGGGTTGAGAAACTTCGTGAGGCAGAGGGAAGATAGCGATAGCGTCCACCGAAACAGCATACGATGAGAGAATGTGATTGGATAATGCAGACCGGTCAGCTTTGGAGGAAATGGCATATAGATGAGGGTGTTTCTTGTTGGGGCGAAGATGACCGAGAAAGTCTTGTGGTCGTATTAAACTCTTGCAGATGCGACAGAGAAAGCCCATGAGAGTATATTCAACCTGTAAATTTTCCAGAGCTGTACATCGGGAAGATATCGTAAAAGGAAAGACCCCTTCTGATGTATTAACGTGACTATGCTCATAGCATAGGATGGACCGCTTCGCAACAGCAAGAGCTGGTTTGCTGCTCTGTAGCCCTGAGATGGAGGGAGTAGAAGAGGGAATGAAAGAACTTCTATAACCAGATTGAAATGACACAGATGAGAAGGGAACAACAGCACTTTTTGTCCTTCTGATAGATCATCTAAGAGGTTGCACTTCCATAGTGCTTTCCTGTACCAACTTGTTATCTGCATTGGGACTCTATGCATTATCAGAACTTGAATTGGCTTCCACTAGAGCATCATAAATTGTAAGATATTGATATTATCCCATTGAAAGAAGAAAAATACCTGAAGACGAATTGGCAGGCTGTCTTCGTTGTGCATTGACCCCTTGGCCTAGACATGGATGTTTCCTAGGACAGGGATCATTGGTATCAAAACTTTGTTTCATGACCGAAGTTGGTCAACGACGGCTATGTCAAAAGGATGGAAAGGAGAACAGGAGAAGAACAAAGTAACCTACCAGTTAAACGTGCTGGTTAAGCTGCTAGCAAAAAGGAACCACGTAATGCCAAGCTAAGCTTAACTAGCAGCTGTCTAGGGTGGTTGGCCAGTTGTCTGGAGCCTGCTTGCTGGAGTAAAATAGGGAACAGGTAGCTGGTCTCTAGGACATGATTTGTTCTCAGACACATCAATATATATAGCTGGAATGAGCGAAGAGATTGGCTCTAAAGCCTTCTTCTAACCTGAAGTCCAGCCGGGTTTGGGTGGGTGGCTGTGCTGACCTTACTGTGTGTGCTTGAGCACACACACTTAGAAAAACCCCTTTGTTAAAAACTGCCAAATTAGATTTAAGTTGACCAAGGTTGTCCATACCTTCTGCCTGCTGTCTGCTGATGAGGACAATTGAGCTGTGATGGACCTTTGTGGCAGTGGGGGCCTTGTTTGGTGACTAGCACCCGGGACAAGGTTTACCGAGTTCACATCAGGATGAGGTAGAGGACGATGGTCAAGGACAGGCATGTAGTGAGACTGTAAGGCTGATTTCATCGACCAGGCTCTGATATGGAACAGTAATGCAGCAGGGAATGAAAGAACCATTTCACATTTGCAGCTGAAATGGAGATCAATGTGGCAGGTGCTCATTACAAGATGCAGTAGGTATGTCTTGTAAACGCCAGTGCAGCCCTCGTAAACTAGGCTAGCATATGCAGTGGCGACCTGCCGCACTGGGCCAATAAGATAGATAAAGAGCCGAGAAATAGCTGCAGGTAGGAAGTGGGCGACATAGCCATCTCTGCCACTGTTGCTGTGAGTTTTCAAGTACTGGCATATGATGGCACATGATCCAGCAAGAAAAAAGAAGTTACGAGGGCCATCAACAGAGTTGACAGCACAGAAAGGCCCAAGCTCAGTGCCATGAGCAGCACCAGGTGTAGTGATGTGGGCAAGCACCATAAGAAGGTTGACAAATTCATGATACAGCTGGAGATACTGGCGAAGTGCAGCTGGAGAGTGTGAATGAAAAGAAGATCAAGATAAAAAACCAACTAACTGTGTTTGTGAATGACATGCCCTTCTTGACTGACAGCATGGTAGGTTTCGAAAATAGGGCAGTTGGAATGTATGTGATTCAAGATCATGTTGAGGTGTGGAAAGAATCTGTTTTCTTCAGAAAGAACAAATGAAAAGCCTTCATCTGTGTTTCGGAGTGGATCTATTGGCCAGGCAGCCTCACTGTCATACCCCAAGGCAGTGCTGATTGTGAGGTCAAAGGCAGCTTTATCAGCTCCTAATAAGAGCTGGTCAAGAACGTCGTTAGCCTGTGAGTAGATGGCTTGTGCCATTTTTGGGATGAGGTTAATCTGTAGGGGGTAGCCCTTGATGCTGAGGGTGTCGTGACATATGTTCCAATGCATGTCCAGGTGCTTCATTGCATTATAAGCGTGGGCAGAAACAAGATGCACGAGTTGTCGGAGGCTATTGAAGGGCATGGGGAAGCCCTCTTTTAGCAGTGGGAGCAAGACATCAGAGTAGTAACTGCTCAAATATTAGCAGGGAGCTGTCAAAGAAGGATATGGCTGACCTCAGAAAAGTGACTGATGGATCAATCAGAGTTTTCGCATGGGCATCTAGAACAGCAACGCAGTGGAGACAGAATGTCAACGAAGCAAGGTTCAGAGAAATTGAGGATGGGGGGTGGAATGTTCCATCTTCACAAAGGTGCAAAAAAATGATAAAGTGCGTTAAGGGGCATAGTGAACTGTCCCTCTGAATGTCTGCGCCATATGTAGAAAGTATGGAAAATGACAGTGATTGTATTGGCTGTCGGAGGTCTCGGGATTCTGCCAAAGCGCATTTTACAGCACTGCAATGCTCATGCTGAAGAGCAGAAGTGAAGCAGCGTTTCTGCTGTGTCTGCAGAGTGTAGCAAAGTACATATATAGCGGCCCCAGTTATTAGCACAGTGAAGGAGGTAGTTGTCTGTCTGAGATGGGCCAAATAGCTGGTTTTCAAGATCTGGGGAATTTAGACCACTGAGGCAAGTCAGGGGAATGCAGAAATAAACATGAAAACAGCAGAAACAGGCATACCCTTTGGGAGTATGAATGTGTCAGCGCATAAGCACATCCATGCTGCTAACAACCCCGCACATGAACTTGAACATAGATCGGACCTCCTCTATAATTGCGAAATGGGGGCTGTTTGGCTGGGGAAACTCTATTAAGGCGCGGATTGCATTGAGAGAAAGGCCCCTGATGACATTGTGCCATTTAGTGCTGTACACAAAGGTGGACAGCTTGTGGGGATTGGTTGAAGGGTTAAGCTGCTCCTGGGGCCATTCATTTTTTGGGTGAAGAGTGGAGAGATACTCAGCAAATGTACCATGGAGATGCTCCACGGTGAGGTTGGGGTCTATGCGAATGACAACCTGAAGCGCTTTGCTCTTGAAAATGCGGTGAACTTTGCAAGGCTCAAAGGATGATGCAATGCCGCAATGTTTCTCTTGGCAATGGCGGTGAAAAGAGCAGTCAGAAGCAAACGATAGCTGGCAAGACAAGGTGGTGCACTGAATTCCATCTTCTAGCGAAAGGCCAAGGATGGGAGAAATGACGTCATCTGGAGATATTGGCTGCTTTGTCTCAAGGCCAAGTTCCACTGTAACTGTTGATATTTGGTCAGCAGTGAGAGAGAATATGCCATGTTGGCCAATATGGGCATGAATGTGGCCAAAAAATATAGCTTCTGAGCAATTGACGCATATAACCAGCTTGTGTGCCAAATTGACCATAAGGCCAAAGCGAGATAAAGTAGCTACATGTGCAGCAACATGATCAGGAGGGACTGGCTGGCTGGTTTTGTTGCGTTTAGGGGTGCTGGGGCTCTTAGGACTCAACAAAAATGTAACAGTGGGGTCGCAGTTAAAGTTGAAATGTTCTTTGCTGTGGGATGCATCTGGAGAGGAGTAGTAGCCATTGGTGGAATTGGAATTGCTGCTGCTGTGGGCATTGTTGCCATCACCATTGCTGTTGTTTTCGCCACCCCTGCTTCCAGATTTTTCGCCATTGCCTCCCCTACTGCCATCGCTACTGCTGTTGTCGTGGTCATTGTTGGCCCACCTGCTGCCGCAACTGTCGCCATTGCCCTTGTTGTTGCCATCAAGAGAGGGAGTGGTGCTACACCCCCATTGGATATGCCTCTGGACAAAGTCCGGGTTGCAATTGGCAAAGTTGTTACATGGACAATGAAAAAGGGTGTCAGGTTGACAAACCAGCACAACATCACAGCCTTACAAGGTTATGGTGAAGCAGTCAGGAATAAGATTATAAACCAAAGAAAACACTTACAAGGATAATGAACCCGTAGCTCAGTCTGATAGGTGAGATGAATGTGTTTGGTAAGCGATTTCGTGCGCTGTCCACACTGAGGGCATTTTCTACAGAGATACAGAGTCAATGGCCAAAAAAAAAAGAGGGGGCTCACTGTTGTGGAGCCATAGCACAAGAGTAGCAGATAGGTGGGAAAAAGGGAAAACAGGCAGGGTGATAGGTTAATAATGTGGGGAATAAGCGAGAGCTTTGTGAAGGATGCTTAAGTTCAGACGGTGGTCAGCACTGTCATCAGATCCACTATACATAGAAAATAGAACATGCGTAACAAAAATAATTGCTAGAGAGTAGATCACTTGCTGGTCAATAAGCTGAGAGTGCTTAGTTGCTTTAACACTTCACTTCTGCCTAGCACAATTATGTAGTGTAGCCATGTTCTTAGCCAGATCTTGACCTCGCTGTGGAGCTGCTGGCACATAATCTAGCCTTGCTGCTGATTCCCACAACTCACAGGCATGGAAAATCTTGCCAAGCAACTCAATTTGGAAAGAAAAATGAGCTACATTGGAAGCTCTTTGGGCCACTTGGAAAGGGTATGCATGTCCAGCTTTTCGCACCTTGGTATACAGCACACTAAAAGGGCCTGTCAGAGCCAGTTTCATGGACAGGCATTGCCTACCAACCTCCGACCCTTTGTCCATTACAGGTATGTTCATAGCCACTCACAGTGCTTGAAAGGAATCGAATTGACGAATCATTCGGCTTGGCCAAAGAATTGGGTCCCTATTTGACGTGGTGCGTGTACATCTCCTACTAAAGGCTCGACCGACTTTATCTGCAGTCAAATGTGATAAGCAACATGTTTATCTCAAGGCCATTTCCAACGTAAGGTCAGTCATACTACATCTGACATGTGCTGTTGTCACTCACGACAGTACTCTCACCATAGCTTTGACACTTGATTGGGAAGCAGAGAATGAGCAAAGACAAGGATGAAAATCAGGATGGTGAGCTGTTCCTCCAACTCGAGGGTGGCATCATCTGACTCTCTGCTGGGCTTTCCTGAAATGCTTTGGCCTAAAAATATATCCAGAGGGTCAGGGTAGGTAGCTGTTGAAACTGACTTCGCTGTGGGAAGTCTCAGTTGTGTGAACGTGCTTGACGAGTTGGTGGAGATGACTAGGACGATGATAGAGAGGGTGCACTGCTACCGATGAGCTCGCTGTTCCTTCTGCCTCCTGAAGCATGGATGATGTTGCGGCCTGAACATATTCATGATGTGTTTTCTTGGATGTAGGACTGGGTGCATCGTCAGAATGCTGGAATGAGGAATTGGAGAGGGAGTAATTCAACGGGGTGTATTTGCATTTGACTAGGTGATTAGCAAATTTTTCTAGCTTTCTGCGGACGTCCGATCATTGTATGCACACCCATTGGTAGGTATAATCAATTTTGCATATGCGAAGGCCACCATGACTGAGTACTGAGTACTGAGTACTGAGTATTGCAATGCATGAAGAGATGGTAGGAACATTCTTGTTCACCTTTTCACACGAGCCCTGGAATATCTGTGATCTTGGGTGTCTCACCACTGTCCACTGCCCACGTTGTCCCAATCGCGGAATGAAACCCGACGAACTGCATCGCCGACACCAGATGAATCACTTCATCCAGACTCTCCTCATCCCCAACAGTGGTATGACAAGCCAAGAGGCATGCAAACTCGGGATTGTCTAGATTGCATTGGATAATTTGTTGAATAGTGAAGTGTCCATCGTAGAGGGCAAATGCAGACTTGAACGGTTCCTTGTGGTTCAGGAGACCATGACAGGCAAAGTGCACCCGTTCGTTTTTGCTGAGTTCTCCGGTGATCTGGGAAATGCAAGATTCTGGACCCTCAATATGTGTGAATGTGGTGAGACCGTCCACTTGTCGACCAGCATTGGCCAGTTCAGTGCTGACAGAAACAAGCCCATTCTCGTCAACGACCATCGCCTGACCTATAGCAGTGAAGCATTTCCCTCTAGTTACAGAACGTGGGGAATTGTGTCTCCTAGCATGAATGAGGGCAGTGAGGGTAGGAGTGTAGGATGAAATGTAGAGATCAGCAAAACTCTGTTGGCCTTTCCTGTATGGAGCGGCAGCGTGGAGCGGAAAATGGGAAAAATCAGCAGCAGGGCACCGCCAAATTTGTGACTGGACTGGATGGATGGTTTGGAGGGATTGTGCTATGGGAGAAACAATCTCATGCCAGAGTTGCAGCAGAACGAGGCAGATCTCTCTCATCACATTCATCAACTTTGCATGTACAGTTAGGGTGCAGAATTTTGACGAGAGTTCTTGAATGCCTTCTTTCGTGATTGAGGGTGGAATAGAAAAAGCGCCAGTGCTTCTCGATTGAGAAAAATTGCCTCATCAAGATCCTCCACCACACCGAGCATGTTGTACCGAGTGGAGAGGTGAGCTGTGAGGTTGTTCAATGATGTTGGACGGTTTGGATGGCCCACTGGACGAAATGACAGTGCTTCTTGGTCAGGGACAATCACCTCATTGAGATCCTCCATCACACCAAGTGTGTCATACCAAGTGGAGAGGTGAGCTGCAAGGTTGTTCAACAATGTTGACCGGTTTGGATGACCCACTGGGTGAAGCGACAGTGCCTGTCGATCGAGGGCAATTACTTCACTGAGATCCTCCATCGCACCGAGAGTGTCATACTGAGTCGAGAGATAAACTGCGAGGTTGTTTAACGATATTGACCAGTTTGGATGGCCCACTGGGTGAAGTGACAGTGCTTCTCGATCAAGAAGAGCTGCCTGATTAAGATCCTCCATTAGCCCAACCTGCTCGTACCACATCCACAAATGAGATGAAAGTAGGACTAGGAAGACATGTCGCATAGAGTGCTTAGATGGGCAAAGACTCAGTGTTTCATGATCAACGGTATTCGCCTTGTCAATGTAATCTCTCCCATATCCTCGCCTGAACTTGGTGGCAAGAGATCTTGCCCATGAATGCAATCACTTAACTGGTGCACACATCAATTAGTGACTCTGTGGACAGAAAGAGACACACCTCTTGATTTCATACAGGTCCAGTGTTTGAATCCAATGCGATGAGAACGCTGCAAGACTGCCGTGCAACTCAAAGGGTGGTGAGCATGGTAAATTTGTAGTGAGGCTGTCCAACATTACTCACACTCCTGGTAAACTCATATATCCTGACCCCTACTAGCACATATTATCCAGACATCTGGCCATCACTCCATACAACACAGGCGCATTGTTGCTACAGAACATCCTTCAGCTGCTCGCGACAGGTGGTAATGACAGACCTCATGCCCAATTGTCATTTGGCAGTGGGCACCGCCGTTTCTTGGGTCTCGTCAAAAGGAGTACTTTTTCCACATAGATATTTGCTACCCCACGCGCATCCATCAAATTACAGTATCGTTTTCTTGGGCGTGGGGCAAAGTGCACTGTAAAGCATCTCTGAGCAAGCGGTTGGGATACCAAAATAAATCAGACAGAAAAAGAGCGCTCCGATTGCAAATTATGACCGTCATCCGGCTGCATGGGATGGGATATTGCAGGGCGGTTGCCAGTGCCAAAACACTTGCCAAGGCCAACACTGGCCCGGAGGTTTGCTGGGTGAAAACACGGCACATGCACCATACCACAGGTATCAAGTGTGCTTGACGTCGTCCTGCGTGCTATTGGTTAGGAAAGAACTTTGGACTGACCTGCATTTAACCTTGTCATGACTAGAAGGCAAGTGAGGTTGGCAGCAACGTCTGCTCAGATAACCTCTTATCCACGAGGGCCGCTTCAAACATTTTGAGTTTTCAAGTTCCACTCATAGGCCTCAAAGGATCTCCTGTGACTATGGGCACCTTATGATACAGGGCACGATGATATCCCTCTCAGGGCACCTCCGCACTGACCCCCAGTAGACCTTCACTATATCGCTTGCTGCTCCCCCAGAGCACTCAGTTCATTTTGTTGAGCTGACTGACAAGAAGAGTCACAGGTCCACGTTGCATACTACACTGCAGATACGCACGTCCGTTATTGCGACCGTGCAAGAAGATGAGCCCTTGGTCACCAGAAGGGAGCTCTGGAGCTACTATTGTGCATCCTCCCCTTGTAATTTATGCCCTCCTTCTTTATCGACGTGTATATAGTCTACTACAATGGCGATAATGTGAGCTCGTTCAATTTTGTGTGGCTCTTCACCTTTATCTTCCACAGGGTGTTTCTTCTATCGGTTACACTCTGACATTGTTCCAAAGCATCGCTACTGCAGCTGGGTATGACCCAGCTGTTGGTCCAGGCTTGTCGTGTCTTTCCGATACTGCCTCAGGCCAGTGTGTTCTCCCTTGGATGGGTGGTACCAAGTCCATCGTGAGCATCATCCTCATTGCTAATGGGATCAGTTTCGCTATCATGACCGCCATATTCACAACGATTGGTTCTGCGGGTGACTATGGCACCTTTGGCTGCTGGCTCCTGTTCACCGTGACACTCATATGTTGGGCAGCACAGTATGCCTGTATGACACTCACATGTATGTGTTGTCCAAATGACTGGTCATTGTACACTGAACAAAGTAATCTAGCCCCAGATTGTTGGAAACTTGCAATGGGGCTCTATGTATATCATTGGATTTGTCCCATACTTTCTATGCTGCGGCATTGCCTCATCTCACCCAGAACACACCTCACTCTCGGGATCTACGTAAAAGTATGAGGATGGTGACATCTCTGTTGAGGAATATGAAAGGGAGGAGTCTCTCAAGAAGAATAAAATCAGTAATACATATTTCCACAGTGAGTCGAGCCTTGCTCTGCTTCTCTTTGTCCCCTCTTATCTAACCCCACTAATCCCTTCACCTCAACCTGCATCCCCCGTTCATGGCCCCTTGGCATGGTTGATGCTCAACCATCACCATCTCAGCCATCATGATCATTTATTGTTGCTCATCCACATGCCGCTTTGGAACATACCCGGATGTCATGCCACCGCCCCGACAGGAATGGTTTTCGATGCATCCAAGAGGCAAGACAGCAACCTCACTGAGACATGCATGACCTCATCCTTCTAGATTCAAGCTTTGCATGCTACCAATCTTCAAGGTCCCCTTCGAGGGACAGTGACATCAATGTTATAATTGGCCCAGGATGCACGCGGGTCAAGTACAAAAATGTAGGTGCACTGAGAGAATGACGGTAGTAAAAGGGAAAAGGGGGAAGTGCTAGAGAGGACTAATGTAATGACCAATAGACGGCTGAAAACATGTTTTCTTGCAATGAACCAATATTATTGCCATGCTCGCGTTCAAGAGGGTGTGTCCCCTCTGGGCAGTTATTGAATAAAAGTTGCTGAGATTTGCTGGGTGCGGGTTATGGACTCGTTGCTTGTGACGGGGAATATAGTGTGGGTGCTAATCTCGCATTCACACAGGTATAAACCGTCACAATACAACTTCCCATACTATGTAATGTGCAAAACAAGCTGGGGACGACAGAACGTCTTCTGAAACCCTTGATCGCGCAGGGGTGGTCACATATTATGAAGGACTTTCCACCCCGGCAAACAAGACAAATCTAATTTAGGTTAGTTAGTTTAGTTTATGCTAAGCTGTGACCATGAGAAAGGGGCGGCGTTGGCCAAATGGAATGGTGACCTATCTTGGTCGACAGGGTCTTCGTACACTGGGCACATCACGATTGTGAATCTAGGGGAACCAGGGTTAGTAGGCTGCTCTCCCCCACCCATAACGGGTCCAGGGAAGCTCACTCTGCATGTGCAAAGATGGGGCCTCGCTTGTAGAGCAGATAGTCAACACAAAATTTAATGCCGCTTTTCACGACCCAATCCAGGGACCTATAATGGTGGTAGATGACGTAGTTCACCAGAAACAGGTTGTCAAATTGGCGGTGTTGAGGTGGGTCAGAAGAGGGTGCAAGGATCAGGGAAGGTACATATGTGTTTTGGAAGGTGTTCCGTTTCTGCGACAAGGGTAGGCTGTCACTCTGGTCGATGAAGGTGAAAAGGCACTACATGAGTTGCCAAGAGGCGATGACTCACATTATCTGGGTTTGAGATAGACAGGCAGTCAAGGTTCCAAAGGAGAAAGAGTGCTTCTTGGAGGGTGAGCTGGAGGTGCTCTACATTTTCTATCGGCTCCTCGTCCCCCTCGCCCTCACCCTCTCCATCGGCTTCTCCTACATGGGAGAGGTCTTCTTCTGACTCTTGCATCCCGTCTGGCTTCCAAGTTGCAGCAGATGGGATCACACGGGTTCCGTCCGCAACGTAGATTGTAGACACAATATGACCTTGCTGGAACACCGCCTCTGCCTCAGCAGCAGCAGCAGCCATTGCCTTTGCCCGATCAAGCTTGAATTGTTTTCATTCGGCTCTACATTTCGCGGTGACTTCTTCGGATGTCATCACACCTAAGCCAACCCCCTTTCTCTCCTTCAGTTGTTTTGTGCGAGCGGGGCATCACTCACCTTCTTTCACTAGCTTCCTCACATTGGTCTGCCTTGTCAACTAACTGAGTTCACTCCTGGAGAGATCACCCTTGCCAAAGAACCCCCGGTGCCAGAGCACTATTGCATCTTTCATGTCGAGCACCCATACCAAATGTGTAGTGACATCCAGTACACCTTGGCAGTGTGGGTTGAGGATATCCAATGCAGAGGACATGCCGAAGAAGTTGAGCATCTTGCGGAGGAATGAAGGCTCGGGAAGTTCACTGAGGATAATTGGGAGGGGGTGGGCATAGATGCGGTTATTTTCTATGCGCTGCGCAGATGATTTCTGGGACGGCTGGAGGGTTGGATCAGCGACACCATCCTCACTGGCAGTGTTGTAGGGCGACTCTCGACTGGGCCCTGTAACCTATGCAGCTGAGGACATTATAAGTGGACTAAGGCAGATCATTGGGGCCTAGTCAAATGATTTGAGCTGGGGTTGTGTGGCTTGTACTTGTTTGGTCCTAGTGGCCAAATCCTATTTGCGTGATGCACTTGACTTGTGGTTCTACTTTCACTCGTATGCATCAGGTGCACAGTAATGTCTGATATGTTGTCACATATTTTTTGAACTTGGCTCTTCTCCTTCTGCCGAAGATGGCAAATGATCCCAGGGTTGACAACTATACAATTGTCCTGTGTGTTCACGATTCCCCACAGAAATCTATCACTCAATCTGGAACAGGAACAATTCGTGTTGGGTTCTACTTGGAATTTGGTGGTGTACGTGTTCTTCATTGGGGGTTCAGATGTGACTGATTACAGTCTAGTCGTATACCAGACACCTCGCCTGGGTCCTCCTCTACCTAAAGGCGAAAGTTACCTTGCTGTCGGATGGAAGCAGGTAATCAAGTGATCTTATGACATTAACGTGCAGCATAATTTCATCGAACTCAGATTTGCAAGGTGGCCCTCAAGACTTATAAATCCCTGCCATATATCTTTGTGTATCTTTTCGCCTTCTTCCTCTTGGCAGATATAAGTATCGTCCCTTTACTTTAACTTGTTGCCTCGGCTGAATGTAAATCCCCTAAGGCCTTAATACCACTGGCACCCTCGTGTCCATCTGTCAGAACAACAAGTTCAGCTTCTCATTCTTGCAGAACACATATCTTGGTTTGTCGCAGGCTATCACTTCGACCACCAGCACTCTCAGGTTCTGGTACATCCAACGTTACTGGAAGATCAGTACAAAGGGAATGGTTTGTCTATTTAATGTTCCATGTTCACGATAACCCTGATTGTTATTGTAGTTCGTTATCACCAACGTCGTGACGATCCTGATCCCACTTTGGGGTATGATCAGCATATGGACTGACAAACTTGGGTAAGCCGGCGGTTGCATGTTCTTCTTGCATGGGCGAATGGTGTCTCGCTCAAGGTTTCACAACATTTGGGAATTTTGGTGAGGAAGCCTTGGAATGCCTCTGCTTGACTGTCTAATAGACAACAGGGCTTATAACGTCATGTTCGGTCTGTTCCAAGCACCATACTATGCCTTTTCACAAACAATGATGGCTGAGCTCAGTCCACCTGGATTTGACAATATGGTGCGTTTCCAGCATTTGTGACTATCTATCATCCTGTCTATGGTTTGATCTGTGCAATTGTAGTTCTTTGGTTTGTTTGATCTCTCCAACCACGCTTCGTCCATGGTTGGGCCCTACATCGTTCAGGCAATCATTGACAAGACACACGACAATTGGTATGGGTTCCTGTTCTTATTTGGTATCTGTACGGCTGTGTCTTTAGTCATATGGTTTGGAGTTGATATTACCAGGGGGAGAAAGGACGCTGTGAGATGGGGTGGCCACGCAACATGGTTGAGTTGGACTTTAGCTTTAGAATAGACGATGACTTGCATTGTGCTACATTATTGATGGACGTGGTCTGGAAGTTTTCTGGCATGCGGTCACATGTGGTGTAAAAAGTGCCGACTTAATCCTCATCAACAACTACCCATGGAGTGGACCGAAACACTCGTGCGATGGAACTTCGGAGTTGGACTCCTCATCTTGTGAAACAGCAAGGATGGCGGTACTGCCCCAGTGAGTCGAGCATAGGCTATCACCTACTGCCACTGCTTCACGACCCTCATCGTCGATAGTACTGACACACGCCAGAAATTCGGGGAGGATGCATGGGAATGGTGATGACAGGCCTGGCATGGCAGTTCTCACCATAAAACCACGAATGCTGTTCCGTTATGGTGCATCTCTGTCATATCGCGTTCTCGTCCTTTGTCGTGGCAGGGTAGTAGATAGCTAATGCCTTGGTTTTCCTTAACAGGCGATTTGGTCAAGCCTGGAATCTGGATCAGTGATCCGTCCAATGCAAAGCCCAACGGGAATGTGGCAGAGTGAAGGTAAGTTACTACCTCTTCCTTGTTGATTCGATTACTGACATTATACGTTGCATGACCAGACCGACCCCCACCAAAGACGTGTCGACAGGTTGGCAGTAGCTCATTTCTGGAAGACCATTAACAATTGGAACTAAGCCAATAGATTGTGGCTGCTCAAGGGGGGGTGATATGCAATCTACTGACATGTTTGTTAGACTATCCCATACCTGCAGCATTACTTTGCGCTACGTTCTTAGGCTCACGTTTCCCATGTGACAGTGCAGAAGTGTGCACAATGGTGAGTGCTGACTTGGTTTGCCACAGGACAGAGTCATTTGAGTTCAGTGTACTAGACAGGCTAACAAGATTTCTCTGACATCGACCAAAGTGACCGCCGGCACCCACGTCAAACCTCCACCTCAACCTTCCTCCATCCTATGTCGTTGTGGGGACTAACCAATTATGCACAGACGAATCACTCTATGGATTCGTCTGGGACAAGTGTAAGCACGGTGTGCAGCGAGGTCTCATTGTTGGCTTTGTATGGGTGTGTCTCGCTGTCCGTTCCCTCCAGTGTTTGCCTCGACTGACGCATGTTCAAGGTGTGTTCATCATGGATGTACTGCAGGTGCTCTCCAGGCAAGTTCAATTAATATGCTTTGCTCCCCTTCCTTGACACGTTGGATAGTGCCGACATGGAAGTATGCTGGAAAGCAATGAGCATTGTGTTGAGCATGACCTCTATGCGGAATGTTGAAGAAGTCGTCTTGTTTCTCAAGAAACAACTCCAACAGACCCAACAACATGATTACGACAAGGTCTGATTGCCACTTCCGATGTAGAATTCATAATGCTTACCAGTTCTTTCACAGGTACCAGAGTACCGTCAACTGTTGATCCAAAGCATCCATGTCATGGTGATCAAGTTTTCCGAAGTAGCTGTGAGTGTCATGCATGCTCTGATGGCCTTCCTTGGAGACTTGAACAATCCTTCCACATTGGATATTGTCGCTTTCATTCAAGAAGTTGTTGAGAAGTTCCTGTCTCTCCGCTCAGCAATCACCGAAAATTTAACGACCACTCTTAGTAGTATAAAGAGCGGGAAGGCATTCAGAGGTGTCCTTTGGATACTGGGAGAGTTGTCAGTGTCGACGCCACATAGGCTGTTTCTGTCGTGTAGGTTCCATCTGCCAACACTTTCAGTCTTGTCCCTCCGCTCTGACCAGCGACACCATTGTCACTCCCCTCAACCAAGCCATTTCCTCCGACTCCCTTATCTTGGTTGCTAGGGTCAGAATCTCCCCGAGCACCCTTCGAACCTCAACCATCATTCGTTCAACATCGTCAGGGCCCTCCATGTAGTATCTCCTCCAGTAAGTCAAAACCTCTGCTGAGAGGTACGTTATTCAGCAGCCCTGGTTAGGGTCTGACGACTGACCATTGTCCCTAGCATTGATCTATTTCTGGCAGATGGCGTCAATACCCACACCGGCACACTCATTGGCACCATCAAACCTAATCTCATTCTGTCCTACGCCCCACCCTGCAGAATCATTTACAGAGTATGGCCGGTTGTGAGTGCGATCGGGCAAGATGCCTTCACTCGTCCTCCTCCACGCCGTAGCCCCTGAGCAGAGTTGACTCTGTGGCGCACTCTTGCGGAACAGCCTTTCTTCCAACCATGATGTGATACAGGACATCACACCCCAGCGAAATGGTTTCGTAGACACCGTTGTGGAAGCATACAATAACCATCAGGGACTCATTGTGCATCCAGATGATGTTTGGCTCATGATCATGACGCAATTTAGCTCCTTCATCAACGGCCAAGCGCTTCACGGAGTGTTTGTCGCTCAGGAAGAGAAACGTGACTTGGTTATTCAATCGGGGAGTAACCGGTATGGGATGGACACAGCATTTTTGTTGGATTGAATGTCGACATTCATGGAAGAGCGGATCCCCGACCCTTCCATGTGCGAGTGGATCATGCCCAACTTCACGACGATGAACACAGTCGACAAAATAACTTGTGCTGTTGTCATGATGGGCACGATGAAGGACGACCTCCTGTACAAATTTAGCCTCCAATGCGGGATCCCAAGAGTCATGCTTGAGGGTGAAAAGAAGGACTGGCAGACGCTCTTACACTGTCTCGAGCATCTCAAAAAATACGGTATCCAAAGAATAGCATAGTACCATCTTCTCCAACCCATTCTCTCTCGTTTCGTTGACGCCTACGATCACCTGACCCATCCAGACAACCTTGAGTTCTGGAACAAGGTAGTCCACTGGGAATCGGGAAGCAGTTCACAATCATTGTCCGGGTGAATCACTGCGTTTTGTGTCTTCAATGAACGTGGTCAGTGGCAGGGCAACACGCTCAACGAAGAATGGATCCGGGAGCACGAGCCGAAGAAACTCCTTCGACCTACCGATCCACTTCAGCTAACTCCCTCTCAGTTCAAACTCCCTTTCAGTTCACTGTAGTCTACACAATCTGCAAGTGTGCCCCGTATCTTGCACTAGACGGCTTCCCATACCTGGCGATTGAGAGCCAGGATGTTCCATGTAGGCATGTGTGCTTGGATGTGACATTGGAGGGGAATGGGAGGCACATCAGGACAGTGATGATTGCAGGCTCTGTGGGAGTGCAAATCTGTCCAACGGAGAAGATGGAGTTGTTTCGGAACGGGCTGAGGGACAAGGTGAGACCAGTTCCAGCATGGTGATATCTTGTCTCATCCACCCCTCCTCAACTGATGACGGTATGGTCTTCTGGGATCGGGCTGTGTCATTGTCTCGCTCCACACACCCACTCCATGCCATCCGCAGGTATCATTCACCAGCAAGTATATGTACACACCGCCATTCCCAGTCCTATGCGATGCACTCTTCACCTTCCGCATCAGAGGCAACGTGGTGTCGTGAAAGCGGACCATCATTCCACATGACCAAACCCTTTTGTGATTCTGATGTACGTGTTCCTGCTTGGGTACAGGCTACAACATCTCATTAGTTTTAGTGGTGCCTTGATGCCTTCCAGTGGCACAAGACCGCCCATGAATGCGAGTGCATGATCAGCCTACTGCTCAACAGGGCTTTGGCAGTTCAGAGTGTCGATGTGGTGTGTGGAATATGGGTACTATGGTCTGAAATGTGTGTTTCATTTGGGCATGTTGTATGAACATAGCCTACAGTAGAATCTACCCAAGCACCGGGACTGCCTTGAAAAGTTTGAACTTTTCGGAATGCTCAATCGAATGACGTCAATTTCAGCAGAGAAAGAAAGAAAGAAAAAGTGTATCAATAAAACATCCAGCAAGGAAAAGCAATGCGAGAGAATTTGAGGCGAAGGGGAAAAAGAAAGACATTGCTCGGACTCTGGCCAACGTTGTCGATCATGGCGCCCCGCCCACCTCTGACCACCGTCGTCAGAGGACAACCTGACACAAAATGAAAAAGACGCACCTTCGACTATGATGTCAATCATGTCTAGCGTGTGCCCAAAGAAAGAAAAGGACAACAGTGACCGTTCCACGATCAAAGATCACGCACCGTTATCCTCCATACTGAGCGACGACGGCGTGTCGTCCTCACCTATCCTGGTCCCATCATACAGGAACCTGTTTGAACACAGAGGAACCACATGAGCATGCACACAGGTGTCTCCCCACAAAACGAGGGGGGCACGCACCAATTGCTCGACACATCTTTGCCAACCTTGGTTGCATAAGGACCCTGCAGCTTGCTCATTTTTGTATTTCGCTTGGTTTTGAAAGAGACTTTGTCTCCCGTCGAACTGACGACCTGGGCATGTAAGAATAAGGAGGCATTCATCAGGCATCATGGAATAGAGCACAAGAAACACACCTTGACGTTGATAGGGCTATTTTCCTCTGTTTTGACCTCTGAGTTATGCGCCTGTGTGTGGCTTGCAACAGATCCACCTCAGTCATCCTGTATCCTATATAATTCGCTCGAATCGCTCTCTTCTCTTTTGAACGTGCACCAATCTCATGACAATGCTGAGAGCCCAAAGAAAGCAAGCTTGCCAAGGCATCCACAGGGGGCAGTGGAAAAGTAAGGAGAGCAGTGGGGGTGTGTGGGCCCACAGTGTCGGCGACTGCAATCGTGATACTGGTGAGCATAATCCCAGCAGCAGCAATTGTATACATGAGTGCAACGATGAGGTAGGGTCTTGCCTGTGGACATCAACATGTGTGCCCCCTCGGTAGAGACCGATGTCGCATGCATATGTATCAAAGACAACGACTCAGATTGACAGTGCATCGGGCAACGCTTTGCGACCCAAGGTAGCCATGATTATAGCTGAACGTTTGTGTTGGACGGTTGGAACGGCGCTGGTGTTGGCATTGATGTCAGGATCTGTGGTTGGGTTGATGTTGGTCGGTCCAGCTTTTGAGATAGTCCCATGATGAGACAGTGCCATCTTGTTTGCCACATTGACATCGACCTTGGGCTTTGAGTTCCTCTTCCCCAGCGACAAGATGGGCTTCACAGGCTTGGAGTTCAGCCTGAGCTTAAGTGAGCTTGATGTTGGTGCTGGAGGGCCAGAAGTGGAGTCGGGGTGGTCGAATCGGTCAAGGGTGAAGAGGAGAGGGAGAGCCAAGGCTTGTTAGAGAAAATGAATGGTGGGCATCACGTGTGGTCCTGGAGGCCCTGATAAGATGGGTAATGCTGGGCGGGGTGTGAGTACTTGAGTGAGGTAGGGGCGTGGGAAGAGCGCCTGGCGGGGTGGCTGCATTATGATGTGTATGGCACGGTAAGGGACATGGCCATAGTGGTCCTGATGGCGGTGCCAGGTAGTGCCGAGCGGTGCTGAGCAAATACTGCTCAAGTACTACCAAGTAACTCAGGATTTAGGGCATGATTTATTGCTGGTGTTGGGAAAAACAAGGAGTGAAGCCTAACTAAACATTACGACACTGTTTTGCATCGAGCTTAATAAGGCTTACTCATCGGGAACAATAGGTGCTTCCAAAACCGCGGACTCCAGTTTGCGATCCACGCCACAACTGCACCGTATGCACGGAAGAAAACCACAGCGTCATACAGGTCTGCGTAGGACACATGGATGGGGACGTATAGACCTACGGCGCAATGTGCGACGTGTACTAGATATAGTGGGTACGTGCCTGCTCACACCGTTCTTTCATTGTCCGTTCAGATCCGATTGGTGTACCCCAACGACAAACAACTTGAGAAGCAGGCGTGCATGTTGGTGAGCATTGGAGACGTGTCGAGTGGTCCGAAATAGCAGGCGAGGCCACGACTGACAAGAGGGACTTCGAGCATTCCACGCGTGGCTGTAGCGCTGTACATATTGGGTTGCAAGCCCAACTCGAAGATCTCATCTAAGATCCATTTTATTTTGTAGGAGACGCGTCCGAGTGCCAGGACAAGTACCGGTA
>JBBPTJ010000145.1:0-21333 GCA_038094035.1 Pulveroboletus aff. ridleyi
ATGTGACCTCCCATGAGGCCGATCACATGACCAGTCACGTGATACATCCAGACCTTCGACATCATCCATGACATCATAGCCTCTAGGGTTACATGCTGACAACCCTTAGACTACCCTAACCCTTATCTCCATCAGATCTCCATGGCAATCCTGCCACCTCCTAGATCTCCTGATCTGATCTAATCTCCTTCTTGTATCACATTGTATTTATCTAGATTCCCATTTCCGTAGATCTCAGATCCAGATCTCAGGGTTCGTCTCACAGCAGCCTTGCACATCTTATCTCCGTCTGCACTTCCATTCTCTAACCCATGGTCATTACTGTCTTACCATATGTAGCATAGCCTTATCTATTATTACCATGTATAGTAGTGTACTGCTTGATCTGTGTGCAGGCCTAGCCAATATATAAGGCAGCAGTCCCAGCTGGCTAAACTCCAGCTTTGACCACTTGTTATTTCCCCCATTGCTAGGCCCCTGAGTCTTGGGTTCAAACCTTGACTGCTATGGGCACTCCTACGACGGGCTACCAGCACTTGTAGCTCCCCTGCCAGGGTTATAGCACTTCTCTCTTTGCTGGGTAGCACCATCATTCACTGATAGGTTTGGTTGTTTCTTCTGGCCAAAGGGTTTTCCTGTCCCCTTCGATGGCTGCTTGACGCAGTCATAACACTTGGTCAAAGCTGTGTACTTCACCTGGAAGACGATGGCAGTACAAGGCCGTGACTTAGGTATGTTTCGATTAGATGATCTCACTGCTGATGCTCTTTAGGAGTAGGCCATTGTTCAGGCCTTGAAAAGATTAAAAGTACAAAAAGAATACTGATGATCTTTGAGATGATTATAGGTCCCGATGTTTAGGGATAGTGATAGCATAAGTCCCAAGGCCAAGGGCAGCATACTGGATATTAGTAGGTGCCATGAAGACTTGGAAGGCACAGGTTAAGTTATCAGAAGCATAAGCCATTTGTATAACGCTGCTGAAGTAGTCACTGTCCATCATGCTAGGTGCAAAACCGTTTTAATAGGAGTTCAAATCTGACCAAGATAGATCAAGATTCATTTACAGGGTTATCAACCCATATAGGTCCTAAGCAAGACATTAAAAGGCTATCTCACCATTGATTACAGATTTCGAGAGTGAGTTGACAAAGTACCCTCCTCAGAAGATTGTTTTCTAGGTTATCCATAATGACAGAAAACTATACAAGGTCTGCAATGACTGCTAAACTAGCATCCGTCCGAAAAGATGAAAAACTACCAATCTCTGTCCAGAGTATAAACAGATAGCTGGGCCCAGGCTTAAGGGACATAGAGTATGGATACCACTTGAAGGGTCCCCACATACCATGGTTATCAGGTATATGATGCAGTTGTCTGCTGTGACATAAATATGGATAAAGTTGCTTTTGCTGATAGTGCACTACAGCGGGATCTCTGTAATTTGAGTCCCCAGGTTTGTGGAATACCTGAGATGTCCGTTGGCATACAACTATTATCCTGTAGTTTCAACACTGGACTATGAGCCATCTACCCCATTTCCAGAACTCACACTGGCCAGATCAAATGGAAAGAAGAAGATGCTGATGAAAGGAAAAGTAGTCAAGTCATCCCATTCCTGCACATGGCTGAGGCGCATAGAGGTTTGAAGTCGTGCTAGTTGCGCACCTCGAAAGCATGGAAGCAATGCAAACAAGTCTTTCTGCAGGTGATCTGCCTGATGGTTTAGAAATCTGAACACCCCACAATCAATACCATGTACCTTGAAATATAGGTCTTCCTAGACAATTCTGAGAAAGGGCGCATTGGCCCTTATCACCATCTCCTGACATCGTTACCGTGACCCATACCCAACTGGGCTTCCCCAAATTTCTCACATTGATATGCTACCATTGATTAGTCATCCCCCTCTGGTCTAGAAGTTTCCTGGATCACCAAAGAAAGCAAGAAGTTCTCAGGCTCTTACGACACAAAAAGCTTTCAGTAGCCGCTACCATATAGTGTCTGGAGTTTGAAATCTCCAAGTCTAAAATTCACCCCTGGACATCCGAAAAGCAGCCAGTACATGCTGGGTGGTTGGTGGAACGAGGCAAGGCACATGGATTAGTAGGCATTGTGAAGCTTGGACTCGCGGATCTCAAGGGATTGTTTCCACAAGGGCATCCCTGTAGACCAGTTTCCTGCATCCTCTACCCTCTGAGACATGAGCCCATTGCCATGGTAGTATCCCCCACCTAGGAAACTGAACAGAACACTGCTTAGTAAGGTCCTGATTACCTGTTATGAGAGCACCTTGAGAATGATGAGCGTGGCCCCAGGTACAAGCAATAGGGTGCTTAATGTCAGATTTGGGCAACCGTGCGTGCAGCCACAACAGCCCGATTCTTTTGTTTCCATCCGCCTTTGTATATACAACCCCATTTGTATTCCTTTCATCTTCTCCTTTTCCTTTCACCCCTTTGTGCCTTTATGATTATCCCCCCTTTGTACTGCCAAGTGGCAAGACATCTATTTAGTCACTCGACTTTTGATAGACACCTCAGTATGTTTGCCCATCGCAACGACTGAGGTGAGTATATAGTCTACACTATGAAATACCATACTTACGCTCAGGTAGACCTTTGCTTGCAGGTAATACACTAGTATGTTTACCTATCGCAACGACTGAGACCTTTGCTCACAGTTCTCCCTTGTGTGTCCCCTCTCATAGCCTTTTCAGGTTATGAGCCCCGACCTCCTTGGGTAAAGCAATCGATCAAACACCTTGCAAATATGACTACTATGATTCCGCTTACAACTGATACCCCTCCCCAACAATGTTCTGAAGCTCAACGTCAAAGGAACAAATTGGGTGATCTTTTCTTTCCACTTCCAGGTCACTGTCAAGGCCAAAGAAATGTGGGGTCACTTTGATGGCACTGCCACTAAGCCGACAACACAAACCCCACCAACAGCTGATGAAAAAGCAGATGTCGATAAGTGGAAGAAGAACGAGGGAATATCCAAGCACCTACTCACTCAACATATTCCAGACTCGACCACGCTGAAGGTGTGGAAGCTGGCTACTGTAGAGCTGATGTGGAAGGAGATATCATGCGAGTATATGGAGAAAGGGGCATATGCACAAACTGAGCTCTGCACTCAATTCCTTGAATCTAGGTTGTCGAAGGGTGGCAATGTTCGCCAGTTTCTTGATGACCTGCAAACAAAGTGCGAGGAGCTAGTGTCAGTAGGGGTGGATATTGACGAAAAAGACTACCATTCCACCATTATTCGGTCGCTCCAAAACTCGTTGGCAAACTTTGTGTCTGTGCAACTCACAGCTGCCCAATTGTACATCACCTTGAAGACGATCAACCCCAACACCCTCATCTCTCTCATTAGCAAAGAATCCAATAGGTACAAAGCCAAGAGTACCAACTGGGGAGATCAGAAGGACTGCAACGAGGCTATGGCCATGGCATCCTCTTCCCACACTCATGGGAACTGAGGAAAAGGTCACCAGACGGAGAAGCCAAAGCAGCGCTGCTGGACCTGTGGTTCAAAGTAGCACCTTGCTGCGAAATGTGATAAGAAACCGATGGGAGACAAGGAGGTGACACACTGTCCTGTCAGTGGACATGTGGCAGTGGTTGATGATGATGACGATGGAGTTTTCAGCATTGTCAGCGACAATGAATCTCTGCCAGATTTAGAAAGTGTTAGCGACAACAGTGACAATGAATCCCTACCGGACTTGGGGAGTGTCAGTGATGATGAGTCCATGGCAGACCCAGATGACATTGTCCCAGGTGATCGCTGGAGTACCTTTTTTGAAGTTGAAGAGGACTCTCCCGACGATCTTTTTTCAGAAGCAGGGGACGATAGCCCCTGGGGCTGCGGTTGGGACGATGAATCCTTGGATAGTGACAGCGACCTCTCCATGGATGGTTTTGCAGCATCTGCTATAGGAGACGAATGCTCCGCTGTACCTCGCATGGAACTGTACGACTTGGGCACTACACGGCATCTCACCCCCGATCGTGATCAGATGACTGACATCCAGGATATTCCACCCAAGTCTTTCACCACAGTGAACCAGCAGAAGTTTGCTGCCACGGGTGTCGGCAACTTGGTTGTTGACATACCTAACGGGCTAACAACATCACCATTGCACCTGACCGAGGTCCTGTACTCACCGGAGGTGGGTTATACCCTTGTGTCCATTGGCCAACTTGACGAAATGGGCCTATCCACCACCTTTGCGGATGGCTGTTGCACCATATGAGATCCCGATGGTGAAACGATCAGCAGAATACCTTGTTCAGCCAAAGGTTTGTACCATGTGGTACACAATGACAACCGTGCTGCCTCTGCAATGGAGCACATCACTGTCATGGAACTACATTGCAGGCTTGGCCATATTGTGCCATCCACTGCTCGGAAGTTAGCTGAATCAGGTTTGGTTAGTGGACTCAAATATGACCTCAGTGATGAAGGTGACACTTTTTGTGAGTCCTGTGTGTATGGGAAGGCTACCTGAAAGCCCATTGCCAAGGTTCATGAGGGTCCTCAGGCCTCTGGGACCAGAGATGTCGTTTTCATGGATGTGTGGGGACCTGCTCCCGTGACAATGGTTGGTGGGCGCTGCTACTATGTGACCTTTCACAGACAATCATACCTGCTTGACACACCTGTACCTCATTTGTCAGAAAAGCAAGACTTTCAACACATACTGTAACTTTGAGACCTGGCTGGACCACCAGTTGGCCACGAAGGTGAAGCTTTTTCATTCCGATCGTGAGGGGGAGTACCTGGGCAGGGAATTCGTAGTTTATCTCCAGCGCCAGGGGACTGTTCAACAACTTACCGCACGAGATATGCCTCAGCATAACAGGATTGCTGAGCATCTCAATCGGATGATTTTAGAGCGCATCTATGTGTTGTTTCACAATAGCGGCCTACCAAAGTTCCTGTGGGGTGAAGCTGCCTGTCATGTTGTGTGGCTGAAGAACCACACACCTACCTGTGTCCTCGATGGCAGGTCGCCATATGAGCTCGCTTTCGGCTGAGCCCCCAATCTTAGCAATCTTCATACTTGGGGTTCTGTCGTGCACATCTGTGCTGGTGGTGGATTGAAGCTTGGTGGTCATGTTGAGATGGGATGGTGGGTTGGCATCGACGATCATACTGAATATGCCTGTCATGTGTACTGGCCTAAAACTCATGCTGTCACGGTCGAGAGGGACTTTTATTTCGAACCTGTCACACCAGGTGCCACTGAGGGGAAGAAAGAGATTCTATTGGCCAGTGGTACCCCAGCGCAGCCCCTCATTTCCACCCCCAGTGCACCGCCCTTGACTAGCACTGCCATGACACCTGCTGATGTCACATCACCGTCACCTGTCCCTACCCCAGCCAACCTCATGACTGTGCCACCGGCACCTCCCATTTCACCAGAACCATGTGCCCACTGAATTCAGAAGCTGAGTCAACGTGTCCAGGATATCCTCAATGGCAAGGCCGCTTTGTCCCACCTCCCTCGCGGCGTACTCATTCCACCATCACCGCCCATCGCTTCCCCACTTGAGAACCCAGATGCACGCACTATGGACCAAGCAGCTACCATGGTTGACGACAGGTACAATCTCGATTACGATGATCGTGAGCTGACTATGCTTGTCGAGCAAGCGCACACCGCAGCTGAAGCACTTGAGCCAATGACCCTTGCTGATGCACGTCACTGCCTCAAGTGGACGAGCTGGGAACGAGGGATTTGGGACGAACTCAACACTCTAGATAAGGCCGGCACATGGGACCTCATAGAAGCACTGCCTGGCGCCAACATTATCAGATCCAAGTGGGTTTTCCATGTGAAGAAGGACGCTGCTGGACATGTTATGCAGCACAAAGCTTGTCTGGTCGCCCAGGGATTCTCTCAAGTCCCTAGGGTTGACTACTTTGACACATACGCTCCGGTGGCAAAGCTCACCTCAATCCAAACTGTCCTTGCACTCTCAGCGCGCCATGATTTGGAGCTCCATCAGGTCGATATCAAGGGTGCATACCTCAACAGCACATTGACCAACAATGAAATCATCTACATGCACCAACCTCCCAGATATATGGACCCAGACCCCCCATGACACATTTGTCACTTACGACGAACCTTATATGGCCTCAAACAGAGCAGACGACGATGGTACCAATGGCTAGTTGAGATATTGGTCCATAACATGCTCTTTCAGCAGTGTGAAGTCGATCAAGCGATATTCATCAAACGGGATGGTACTGCACTCACAATTATTGTGGTACATGTGGATGACTGCACTATCACAGCCACATCTCCTGACCTTGTTGCTAATGTCAAGGCGCAGTTAGGATGCTTTGTAGAAGTGATGGATCTTGGGGAGCTTCACTGGCTCGGCATTGAGGTGAAGCAAGACCATAGCACCCACAAGCTCACACTTTTGCAGAAAACGTATATCGAGTTTATCATCCGGTGTTTCAATTTCGATGATGCAAAGCCCATATTCACACCTATGGAACCTAACATCAAACTGACCAACGATCAGTCCCCCATGATTGCATCAGAATACACTGCTATGCATGCCATTCCATATCAGGAAGCTGTAGGTTCATTGATGTATGCAGCCCTTGGAACATGACCAGATATTTCATATGCTGTCGCACAGGTATCACAATTCACGACCAATCATGGACCTGCTCATTGGGAAGCTGTCAAGCGTATCTATAGATATCTTCTAGGTACCAAGACACTCCAGCTGACGTATGGTGGTGACAAACAAGTTCTGACGGGCTATACTGATGCTAATGGCAGCATAACTGAGGACCACTGTGCTATTTCAGGATACACGTTTCTTATTGATGGAGGAGCCATCTTGTGGAGTTTGAAGAGGCAAGAGATCGTGTCCTTGTCTATCACGGAGAGTGAATATATTGGTGCGACACACGCTTCCAAGGAAGCCCTCTGGCTTCGCACCCTCATCGGTGATCTCTTTACCCCGCTCATTGAACCCACCACGCTTTTCTCTGACAATCAGTCCACCATCGCTCTCGCCAAAGACCACCAATATCATGCGTGCACTAAACACATCAATGTGCGATTCCATTTCATCTGTTGGATCATCAACGATGGCAAGCTCCGTCTTATTTTTTGTCCAACTGGCGACATGATCGCTGATATCTTCACAAAAGCCCTGCCATCTCTGAAGATCAAGCACTTTGCTGCAGAACTTGGACTGTGTGCAGCTTGAGGGGGAGTGTCAGATTTGGGCAACCATGCACACAGCCACAACAGCCCGATTCTTTTGTTTCTGTCTGCCTTTGTATATACAACCCCGTTTGTATTTCTTTCATCTTTTCCTTTTCCTTTCACCCCTTTGTGCCTTTATGATTATCCCCCCTTTGTACTGCCAAGTGGCAAGACATCTATTTAGTCACTCGACTTTTGACAGACACCTCAGTACATTTGCCTGTCGCAACGACTGAGGTGAGTATATAGTCTACACTACGAACTACCATACTTATGCTCAGGTAGACCTTTGCTCACAGGTAATACACTAGTACGTTTGCCCATTGCAACGACTGAGACCTTTGCGTGCAGTTCTCCCTCACGTGTCCCCTCTCATAGCCTTTTCACTTAATTCTCTCAAAATGAAGTTGATAACCTCAAAAAACATTGTATAAGGGCAACAATCAGCCCAAGAAAACATCATTTTTTTTTTTCCGCTTTCACCCCACTGGCGATTTTTCAACTTCTCGGGATGTGAAGTCTTGAGAGGGGGGTATAGGATATATAGCAAGCAGGCGAGCATCCAGCGAGCGCAAGCTCTCAATCTTTCTCTGGATTTTTCAAATTTTTGGAACACCTGCCTTTGCTCCTTCTCAGTCACAATCTCTACTGACACTTGACACTGATTCCACGATCTTTAGGAGCATTCTCTGCCGACCATGGAGAAACCTCCTGAGCACGAGTATAAACTGTTCACACATCTCGATCTGCCAAGAGTATAAATTCAGTGAGTCCTCAGCAGGAGGATAAAAGGCTTAGTACAATTCTTGGTCAAGAAGTGTATCTCATCTGGAATGATGTTAAACTAGCGATTGCCTCTCCAGTTATGAGGGCAACACTGGCACATGTGAATAAACTGCACAGTTTGTCTCAATGCCATGAGAATAAACTTGGCAAGTCTGAAATGAAGATAAACTAGGTACCTGACTAGGTTTATCTGGAATGACGTTAAACTACCACCGGATTGTATCTCCCAAGCACAAGATTAATAAAAGGCTTATGGTTTGTCCGGAATGATGTTAAACTACCATGGTTATGATTCAAGGTGTTCAGTGTACCAATGACAGGTGCTGGATTGCTAAGAGTTTGGTCCTCAGACACATGTGGCCTCCAGCATGAGGCATAGAGTAAACTGCCATATGACAGCAGTCCGAACCAGGTCAACGTCCAGACCTCGGGCTAGGAGAACATGTGCTGATCACCCAGGGATCATATTGCTGAAACCTGGTATCCCTCCAGTACGAGCTCTAGTATTGAGCAGTATATCATTTTAGGAAAACATGAAACCTTTGAATGTTCACAGTGGCTTACAACAAACTGTGGTCCTCCCCTTCTCCTGCCATTGTCAGTTAAGCAATAAACTGTCAGGGAAGAAGTTGTTGTCAGTCACCGATGAAACCGTCACCCCTATTCCTTAAGTTATCTCAAGCGCAAGAGTCTAAAACTGCGTGTACTCCGCTATTTATTACCCTTTCATATTACTCGCAGACCCCAACTCTGGCAACATTTAGTCATTGTCAACCCCTCCTTATCCCCACATACCCCTATCCTCCAGACTAAGCCATAACAACACTTGGTCTCTAAACCTCATCCATTATGTAGTCTCATGACCATCAAAAGGCATTTGCAGTTAAATCTCTGTGTTATCAAAAGGAAACCACCATGCAATGTGGATAAACTACAAGGAAACCCATGTAACCATCTAATACAAGAGTTGCCCAGATCTATATGATCTTGTGACACTCCTTATTGGGATTCCATATACCCTCTTCCACCCAACAAAATCAAATAACCCATAAAAACCATATAACCCCTCAAAATCAATAAAAAGAGTAAAATCGATTCTTGAGAGGGGGGTAGCCCATACTGGAAGAAGAAGTTCATACCTTCTGCAACCCCCCAATCACCAAAAATAGTATTTATCCAGAATTCGGAACCGCAAAGGGGAATCCACATCTTAGAAGGATTTTGGACATTTCAAGTTTATTATTGGAAACCCGATTGCATCCGACATCTAAACATTCATCTATTGATTTGCAGCTCAGAAATGCAATTGACCTTAATGTACCAGCCAATTAGGACATTTTGGGACATGAAGTCAAGACACTCCAGTATTGCATTATTTATATGCAACCCCTGCGGCTGGCCAGCATTTATAGAAGCTGGTCCACAACTGTATTTTTAGATTATCTTTTATATGCACAAGGCGAACACAACAAATGCAACCCTCAAGAGAAAAAGTTGAATCCTTGGAAACAACAACAAAACTTGAAGCAACTCTTGGTTATACCAGCATGGTTACTAGTGCCATAGAGTCTATGAAATGCTGAAAAGTTAGTCTGATCCATCGAGATGATGAATCTTGAGAGGGGAGTAGTGTTATGAACTGTGTGCAACTAACTTTTCATCCTTCACTCCTTCACCACATTCCTTACCTCCTTCCACTTCTTTCATCATGTGACCTCCCATGAGGCCGATCACATGAGCAGTCATGTGATATGTCCAGACCTTCAACATCATCCATAACATCATAGCCTCTAGGGTTACATGCTGACAACCCTTAGACTACCCTAACCCTTATCTCCATTGAATCTTCACAGCAATCCTGCCACCTCCTAGATCTCTTGATCTGATCTAATCTCCTCCTTGTATCACATTGTATTTATCTAGATTCCCATCTCCGCAGATCTCAGATCCAGATCTCAGGGTTCGCCTCATGGCAGCTTTACACATCTCATCTCCGTCTGCACTTCCATTCTCTAACCCACGGTCATTACTGTCTTACCATATGTAGCATAGCCTTATCTATTATTACCATGTATAGTAGTGTACTGCTTGGTCTGTGCGCAGGCCTAGCCAATATATAAGGCAGTGGTCCCAGCTGGCTAAACCCCAGCTTTGACCACTTGTCATTTCCCCCATCACTAGCCCCTGAGTCTTGGGTTCAAACCTTGACTGCTATGGGCACTCCTACGATGGGCTACCAGCACTTGTAGCTCCCCTGCCAGGGTTACAGCACTTTTCTCTTTGCTGAGTAGCGCCATCATCCACTGATAGATTTGGTTGTTTCTTCCAGCCAAAGGGTCTTCCTGTCCCCTTTGATGGCTGCTCAACACAGTCATAACATATATAAGGTAGGTGAAGATGCAAGTACAAAGTCTGATCAACTCTGAAGCAAAACAAGCAATCTCCATAAGGGAATAGTAAAAGTAAAGAGGAAATGGCACAAAGTTATGGAATGAGATTGAAGCAAAGATAGGGTAAAGAAATGACATAAGGGATGCATACTGATATGCCATTAGACACAAGTCTGGCCTTCCTATCTGTCTCCGACTGCTCCTATAGGACTTCAGTAACTCCTATGTAGGAGTTGTAGGAGTTCATCTGGAACTTCATTAAGGAACCTCAGAGTTGGATAGGAGGACATGGAGGAGATCGGAGTTGTTATCTCCAACACGAACTTGAGGGTGGCATTTATTCCTTTTTAGTTCCTGAGTAGTGCAGAGATGTCCTTTGCATTTTGCTTCATTGTGTTGTTGAGGGTGGTTCTGTGTTTAGCATGTTCTGGGCAGAATAATAGGAAGTGGATTACCATCTCTTTCTTGTTTGGACAGTATAGGCAGTGGTCTGAGGGGGATTTTTGGATGTGGTGGAGGTGAGCATTGAGGGGGACGTGTCTGGTGCACATTTGGAAGATGAATGATGCATGTCTGTGGGGGAGGTTGTTTGTTAGTTTTAGAAGTTGTTGGATGGTAGTGTAGGGTCTAGTAAGCAGGTGTACTCAGCATGTTTGGATGTCCTGAAGATCGTTTGATTCAGTGCTTTCATTTGTGTGTTGAGGTATTGTTTCATTGTGGATTTGCTTCATGGGAGGATTTTTGGTTGGTTGTAGTGTGATCATAGTGTTTTGGGTAGGAGTGTGGGGTTAGTGTTGTTACCTTGTGCTGCTTCCTTTGCTTCTGTGTTGGCTGATTTGTTTCTGGGGATACCACTGTGGCCTGTGGTCCATCTTATTATTATCTTCTTCATGTGGTATCGCTCCAGGGCCATTTGGAGGTTTTTATGGAATAGGTCAATTAGGTAGTGGCTGGGTCTTGAGGTGAATGCTTGTGTGGCGAGGATGGTGGCTTTGTTGTTGAGAGTGATTGTGGTGGTTCAAATGTGGGGGGAGTTTTTTAGGAGTTCTGTGGCTAGGATCATGCCTATTATTTCACCTTCATACACTTTGTGGTCAGCATCAGTGCCCAGATGGAAGTGGAGAGATTTAGATTGTATGCCTTTGTGGCACATGATAGCTGCACTGCCTATTTTTTCCCTTCGTACCCTGAGCTGTCTGTGTATATGATGACATCTTGTTTCGCCTCATCTTCGATGTCTGTGGTGATGGCTTCTTCTTTTTTGGGGATGCTTATTCTGGTTAGTGGGGTCCATTTTGTGTTGTGTTGCACCGGGTCGATGGTTTCAAGGTCTCTTGAGTTGAGGGGGAAGGTTTCCATGAGGCAGTGGAGGGGGAACTTGTGGTGTCAGCGGTTTCATAGGGCTTGGATTGTGTGTTTGTGGAGTGGGTGATGGTTTGGGAGGGTTGCTAGTTGGAGTGTGGAGCATTTGCATTGTCGTCTGATTAGTAGGGGGATGGGAAGGAGGTTAGTGTGTACGAAAAGGGTGTCCATGGCGGTTGACTGCATGTCACCTGTAATTGTTAGTGCTATGGTTCTTTGTACTGTTTCCATTTTCTTTTCTCAGCCTCTTGCGCCCCATCCATTTTGGTGTTTTCCTCTCCTGGGGTTGAGGTGGGATGTGGCCCAGATGCCTGCCACATACATCATTTTCGGTATCGCAACTCTTTCATAGAGTCTTTTTATCATTTGCACTTGGATTCCTTTGGAGGGTTTGGTTAGTCTTTTGCATGCGAGTATATACTTAGTTCCTTTCCCAATTGTGAAGGTGGCATGGGCAGCGAATCTTAGTTCTTGGTCTATTATGACCCCAAGGAATTTGTATGTTGTTGAGGGATTGATTGCGGTTCCTTGGATAGTGATCATGGGTCAGGGGGTGGGGATGGTTTTCCTCGTGTGTTGTGGGTTGGGGCAGCAGAGCCTTGTGGCGCAGATGAGCGCCGTTTTGTCTAGTTCAAATTCTGCACGGTGAATGTTGCTCCAGGTTAGCATGCTGTTCAGTTTTTCCATTATGTTTTTCAGTTTGTCATTGGCTTCCTCAAAAGTTCGTCCTCTTGCTATGAAGGCAGTGTCATTGATGAATCCTAGGCCTAGGAGGTCCTTGTGGTTGCCTGTGAGTTCGATCAGTGGGGTGTTATAGAAAAGGAAAGCGATGGGGGGTATTGGGCACCCCTGGTCAAGTCCTGTTGGTGTGTTGAGGGGTTTGGATTTGAAGTCATCAAAAGATAGGGTGGTGGTGCAGCCTTCGAGTTTTTGTGTGTACCATGTTGTGTACTCCTTGGGTATACCACATTGTCTCATGTTGTAGATGAGGCATTTGATTATTACGCTGGGGAAGGCAGCTTTAATGTCCAGGAATAGCATGGATATGTACTTTTCTTATGGGTGTGCCCATGCATTGTGAGTGAATTTCATGAGTAGGTGAAGGGAATCCATTGTGGTTCTGCCTGGGCATCCTCCAAAGTGGGTGTCGGGTAGTAGTCTGTGGTACTCTGAAAGGTAGGTTAGGTCGTCAGCAACACAGGATAAGAGAATTTTGGCCATGGTTTCTAGTAGCATGATTGGTCGGTATGCCTTCAGTACTGAGTAGTCTGGTTATCCAGGTTTTCTTAGGATGACAGTGTTTGAGGTTTTCCATTGTTGAAGGTACCAGTTGAGTTTGAAGGTTATGTGGAATATTGGGCCTAAGTGGGAGATGAGGATGTTAGCATTTTTGGTGAAAACTACATTGCTGATACTGCTAGGTCCTGGGGCCTTGTAGAGAGTGAGTTTGTTTATGGCTCTGGTGATTTGTTTGTTTGTTATATTGGTGAAGTGGCATACTGGTTCTGGGTATTCGACGTTGGAGAGAGTTGGGTCTGGGTCTTGTGTGGGTTTGAAGAAGGTTTCATGTAGGAGGGCACTTTTGTCCTGGTTGCTTTGTTCTGTGGGGGGGTCAGTTGAGGGGTTTCTGCAAAGGTTAGGGATGTGGGAGATGAAGTGGTCTAACAGTTCATGCATTAGGTATTTGTGGGCGGTCCAGATGTTCTGGGAGTTTACATTCTCAAGGTACTCGTTCCAGTGGTCTAGTTTCATCTTCTCTAGTTGTTTGGCGAAGGTGTTGCATGCTGTTCTGAGTTTGTCATGAATGGGATGGTTCCTTTGGTGATGTTTACTTCTTGCTGCTCTTGTGATTGTTTTGAGTTTTTTGTTTTCTTTGGCGAGGTCATGGGACCACCATCGTTTGGCAAAGGGGGAGGGGTTGGATTTGGGGATGGCCTCTTGGATGGTGTTGGTGATAGCCGACGTGAGTTGGTTGAGGTGCAGGTTGGCTTCTTCTATCGTGTGGATCAGGCATGGGCATTGGAGTGCATTGAGTTGTTAGGTTAGCTTTTCTTTGAATTTCTCCCAGTCCATCATGTGGAAGTTGTATCTGGGAGGGGAGTCAGTTAGATTGGGAGTGAATGTGCATTCAGTAATTATGGGGAAGTGGTCTGTGTTGACTGGGGTGAGTTCTTCCTTTATTTCACAACAGGTGATGGTGTCAAGTAAGGCTTCAGAGCAGAATACGTTGTCTGGTTGGGTGAGGTTCTTGGTGGTGTTGGCTTGGAGTGTTGGGTGGTAGGGAGGGAGGGCCATATGGAGGTCATGGGTTACGAGGATGTCCAGTAGGGTTTGGGCTGCTAATATGTTTGCGGTGGTGAAAAGGTGGTGATTGGAGGGGTTATCCCAGAGGGGGTGATGGTGGTTGAAGTTGCCTAAGAGGATGATTCCACTTATTCAATGTTGGGGGTTGTTGTTGATGGGTTGAGCGGCGAGGTGGTGTTCTATGAAAGTGAGGGTGTTGTTATGATTACTGTCATTATATACATTGTATAGGTGGATTGTGTCATTGTTGCTGAAGATATCAATTGCTGTTATGTCCAGGTTTCCTATGGGGATTATGCGCCAGCCATCTTTTGAGATCTTTTTGTTTATTAGAATTACTGACTGGGTGCATTTGCTGTTTGCTTGATTGTGCATGGAGGGGTATACTACATTCCATTTCGGGTTAGCCATGGTGAGATTTATGCAGTTGATGGCTGGTTCCTGGAGGGCCACTAGGTCAAAGTAATTGGGGTTGAGGTTCTGGAGGAGGTGTTGTTGCACAGTTGCCGACTTGTTGAGGTTTTGTTGCCATATTTTGATACTTTCTGAGTGGTTTTGGGGGGGGTTGTCATTTTGGGAATTTTGATTCATGGGTGGTAGGGTGTTTGGAGGGTGGGTTCTATTCTTGTTGGTCAGCTGGGAGAGAAGGAGGTGGGGGGGTGTTGGGAAGGCATGGGTTGGTTGGGTCAGGTGGGTTCTGGGGTCATGGGATGGTTTTTGGGGCCTCAGTTGATGTAGTTATTGAGGTTTGTTTGCATGCCTGTTGGGTCTTTGAGTGTGGTTTGGTGTGGGAGGCATACCTTGGGGTCTGTGTCTTTGTTGCTGGTGGTTTCTTTTAGTCGTCCTTGGAAGGTGATTGTGTTTTTGTGGTGGTGGTAGTTGATTGTGGTTCACTTGATGGGGGGAGTGTCCAGGTTGCATGTGGTGATGGGAGGTTGGGCAGTTGAGGGTTTGGTGGGGGCTCTTGGGTTGGGTTGGTTGATTGGTGGTCAGGGCCAGGTTGGGCCATATTAAGGAGTTGTTGTCTATTGTGAAGTATTTGTTTCCATTTTCTGGGTTGGATGCATTCATCTTTTTTTTTTTCATGGGTGTACGTTGGGCAGTTTCTGTCCCATGAGACATGGCCATGTTGGTTGCAGTTGACACAGAAGAAGTGGTTAGTGTTGGTTTTGGTGCATGAGAATGTATGGTGGTCATGTTTCCTGCAGGTGTCTTCGTTAGTGGGGCAGTTGTATATGAGGTGGTGTTGGTATGTTTGGCATTTGTAGCAGCACATTGGTTCTGGGAAAGTTCTGTGGGCTGTTACTTTCTTACCTTCTATGACTTGGCCATGTTTGATTGCTTGGTTGGCCACCTCTGGGTTGTTGAAGGTGATGAATACGTAGGCTACTTTTTGGTGGGGTTTTCTATTTGTGGGTTTGCACATCCACATTATTTGCGTGATTGAGTTGGGAGGTATGTCAGATGTTTCTTCAATGTCTCAGAGATGGAGGGGATCTAACGGGTTTAGTGTGATTGGTGCAAAATTGATTTGAGTTTTAAAGCTGGGCTCTAGAATTTGGGCTTCTATATTGAAGTTGTTAGCAAAGTTGGATTTGTTCTCATGTTTACTTAGCCATTTGGCACCTTCCTTGCTGCACATTTCTAGAAGGATGAGGTCACCCTTTGCTTTTCTTATGCTGCGGCAGTGATAGAGAGGTTTGCCATTCTGGTCAAGTGGTGGGTGGAGAGCTTGGGCAGTCATCGAGGTGAGGTCTTTCTCCATTAGGGCTGTTGTGGAGTTCGGTTTGCATTTGATCACAATTTGGCGATCTCTTACCTCACTGTGTGCTAGGGATTCTCTTTGGTTGTGAGTGAGGTTGTTGTTGTTGTTGTTGTTGTTGTTGTTGGAGGCAACTGAGGTGTAGGATGATCCAAGGGGTCTTGGGGTTTGTTGCATGAGGGGAGTTGCCAGAGGGAGGCTGTTCTTGAGGTTGTTGAGGGAGGTTTTAATGGTTTGGATGATCTTGTTGTGGGTGTTTGGTGGGTTTGCTATGGTATCTGAGGATGTTTTGTTAATGAGGTTAGTTACCTTTTCCATGTTGGAGTCGGTTTGGCAGACTGTGTCTCCAATTGCCTTTAGGATTTCGAGATTGTGGTCAGATTGTCAAATGAGTTGTTCTAGTGATTTGCTGATGTTTTTGAGCTCCATGGTGGTTTGGTTGGAGGGGCAGGAGGGCAGGAGGGGCTGTGGGTTGTTTGGGTAGGGGTTTTGCTGGTCATTTCAATGTGTTCTCTGAGTTTCTTGATTTGGGTAGTGATGGCTGTTATGGCTAGGTTGAGATTAGTGTTTGTAGTTGGGAATTTGAATTTGCTTAGGATATAGGCTACGGCTCTGATGGCATCGATGCCTGTTTGCGGGATTTTTGCCCATCTTGTGATCTGGAAAAGGATGAGTGCTACTTGTGGGATAGTGATCAAGGACAACTCCTCTGTGATGAATCCTTCTTTTTTCAAATACTCATGTGCTGATTTCAGGCTTTTGACTTTGGAGAGGGGGTCTTCTGGGTGGTTGCCAGGTTGTTAGGTGGATGCTCAGGTTGCTTGTCTAGTGATTGGGGCTGGTGTGGGTGTGGGTGTGGGAGTTTCTGATGCGTTGGATCTGTCTCTGGGGTCATTGGTTGGATTCCCTGGGGGATTGGTGGTTCCCTTGGGCATGTGGGGGAGGTCTTTTGGTTTGCTCTGTAGGATGATTAGTAGGTACTCTTTGTCTTACCAAAATTTTTTTGGGGTCCTTGTGGGGGTGTCACGTGGTATGAGGACAAGGAGCTTTACCATATTCAGTATTTCCCTTGTTCTCTCTCAACCCTTCATTCTTTTCTTGCCCCTTCATTCTTACCTTAGACCCTTTGCCACACCATATGCCTCCCCCTATGTATGTTCTCTGTCTCCACATGCTTTCCTTTTATCTGACATATCTTACCATATGTTCCTCCATGAAAAGGCTATGAGAGGGGACATGCGAGGGAGAACTGCGAGCAAGGGTCTCAGTCATTGTGATGAGCAAACATACTATGGTATTACCTGCAAGCAAGGGTCTACCCGAGTCATAAGTATGGTCGTTCATAGCGTAGACTATATACTCACCTCAGTCGTTGCGATGGGCAAACATACTGAGGTGTGTGTTGGAGAACAGGCAACTAAATAGTTATGTCACCACTTGGCAGTACAAAGGTAGGGTGATCACAAAGGGTGAAAGGGATAAAGGGAAAAAGGATGAAATGAATACAAACAGGGTTGTATGTACAGAGGCACACAAGGACAAAGGGATTTGGGTCGTCATGGCTGCGCGCACGGTTGCCCAAATCTGACACTCCATTCTTCCATCTGAACTCCAATTGGACTTTCGTATATAAAGCCTTTGTACTCCATCTTTATACCTTAGTATGAATATCACACTAGTTTCCTCCTGACCCTCGTTCGGTCTCTCTCTCTCTCTCTCTCTCTCTCTCTCTCTCTCTCTCTCCTGTTCGTCCTCCAATGAACTTTGTACTTATCTTCAGAACTCTGACTGGACTTGAGTCCAGAAGACCCAGACTTAACAGTATATTTATATTCCCTCTTGTCAAGGTTCACTCTTTTCGACAGTTCCTATTTCTGCGTGCACAAGACAAACTGCTCAGCATGAGCAGATCCTGCAGACAGCCTTTGGCAGTTCTTGCAGGGTCCCTGGAGACTTTCATAGCTTCTCCACACACACAATGGTTATCATGCCCTCTATCTCTGAGGCATGTAACAGACAACCCTTGTCCCCACTAACACCTCTTCCACTTACTCTCAGCCCTGAACTTCCCCAGATTGGTTCTCAGGAATGGAATGACAAGGAATCCATCCAAGTTCAACCTAGCACCCTGATGCCTTTGCACAGAAGAGGCAATGGGAATGACCTAGGCAGAAATGACTCCTCTAGCTCCTCTGATGTGGACTCTGACCAGGGTTCCTCTGCTGGGCACTTCCCCAATGAAGATCATCCCAAAGACAAAGAACACAACCAAGTCTCTCTTGTTTACAAATCTTTCACTCAACTCGCCAACACCATCAAGGGGATGACCTGCCAAGCACTCTGGCAATGGAAGACTGAAGGCTCTAAGCCCAAGGTCCAGGAACCCGACCTGTTTGATGGGACAGACCCAAAGAAACTCCATTTGTTCATTGTCCAGTGTGAACTCCATTTCCAAGCCAATCCCCAAATCTACCACAAGGATCAGACCAAGGTCACCTTCACTCAGTCCTATCTCAAGGAGACTGTGCTTGAATACTTCATTCAATCCAGACCTCCTTGGACTTGAAGTGCTGGGCCTCTGACCCATGTGGATGGACAGCTGGCATACTTTCCTATACAAGTTGCAGTCTAACTTCAGACCTCATGACCCCATCGCAGATGCCAAAGCTCAGCTTGAGCATCTCCAGATGTGCAATACCCAGCACATTTCCAAATACATTGTCTAGTGGAATTAACTCACTAGCCAAGTCTGAGACTGGGGCCAAGGAGTGCTCCAACGAAGCTTCTACTCCGGCCTCCTGGACTGTATCAAGGATGAGCTCGCTTGTCAAGGCAAACCCAATGACATCCATGAACTCTATGTGTTATGACTTTGTCGAGAAGTCATCAGAAGGGGATGGAGAAACCCTTTGGCTGGAAGAAAACCAAATCAAACAGCTGATAATGAGGCTAGCTGGCAAAGAGAGAAAGCCTGTAACCCTGGCAGGGGAGCTATCTTAGAGACTCTGTTACTCTGGGCCTCTATCCTACTTGACATCAAACAAGTCTGCTCCAATATCCTCTTCTCCCTCTCCACTGATCCAGTCATGTTGCTTCTCCTCTCCTCTGAGTCATTAGACAACCCGAGATGGTCTATAAGCCCTGAAGGCTTCCTCCTAAGGGAAAAATGCATCTATGTCCCTGATGCTGCTGATCTCCAACTCTGACTTCTCTGGACCTTCCACAACCACCCTACTGCAGGCCACTTTGGCCAGAACTATACACTAGAGCTGATCCATCACAAATATACCTGGCCTGGCATTTGGACATTCGTCAAGGACTACGTGTCCTCCTGTATGACATGCTCCTAAGCCAAGGTTTCCCGACATCACCCATATGGACTTCTTAAGCAGCTCCCGGTCCCAGAGAAACCATGGAACTCCATATCCATGGACTTCATTGAGCAGCTTCCACCTTCCTCCAGCTTCACTGCTATCCTCATCATTGTTGATCAGTTATTGAAGCAAGCCATCTTCATTCTGACACACAACATTATCACCTCCACTGAGCTAGCTAAGTTGTTCCTCCTCCACATCTTCTCAAAACACGGAGTTCCCTCCCATGTCATCTCCAACAGGGGCTCCAAGTTCATATTGCACTTCTTCCAGTCATTAGGTAAAGCTCTTGACATGTGCTTACACTTCACCTTGGGGTACCAGCCCAAAGGAGATGGTCAGACAGAGCATGCCAACCAAACCCTTGAGCAATACCTCTGGATCTACTGCAAATATTAGCAAGACAACTGGTTGGAACTCCTTCTGCTCATGGAATTCTCCTAAAACAATGTGCCTAGTGCTACCACTGGCATATCCCCCTTCTTCACTAATAAGGGTTACCATCTGAACCTCTCCATCCACTCTGATATCACCCTCACCTCCTCCACAGCCCAGTTCTACGTCACAGACTTGGACTAACTCCATAAGTTCCTCTGATCAGAGATGCTAGAAGCGCAGAAACGCTACCAAGGACCAGTGGACACAAGATGATTTCCAGCCCTGAGCTTTGTTATCGGAGATCAGGTATACATACCTCAAAGCAAAATACTTCTGATCCATCAGACCCTCCAAGAAACTCTCCAAAAGATATTTAGGACTCTTCACTATCATTGCTAAGCCTGGTTCACATTCATTTACCCTATGTTTACCTGACTCTATGAACTCCATATACCCAGTTTTCCATGTTTTGCAGTTAGAATTCTGAACTCCATCCTGAACCATATCCAATCTCCACCACCTCCAATCGAGGTTGATGGAGAATCTGAGTATGAGATCGTGGAGATCCTAGACTCCAAGGTTGATCGGAGAAGGTGTCACTGCCAACTCCTGTACTTGGTGTGTTAGCTTGGGTACGAGGGAACTGACAATGAGACCTCCTGGCTACTAGCTATGGAGTTAGGTCACACTTCAGACTTAGTTGCGGACTTCCATCGGAAGTACCCTGACAAGTCTGGACCTCTTCCTTCCTAAGTACTTACTCTGTTTTTATTTCTGTTCCTTTCTTCCCTTTCCTTTCACTCTTGATCTGATTTGGACTTCATTCATTTACAAAAGAAATGAAAAGGACAAAATATTTCTATCTACTAGGCCTCCAGCTCCTCTGGGGCCTCCTCTGCCTCCATCTCCACCTCCACCTCCACTTCTACCTCCTCCGTCTGCACCTCTGTCTCTGCCCTCTCCATCTCTGGGTCCACCCTTGTTTGCATTCCCACCTCCTCATATCTATGCCCCCTCACCCACACCCCTGTGACCTCCTCTCAGAGCCTCCTCAGCTCCTCTTGCATCCCAGCCACTTCCTCTCACAGGGGCACAAAGCCCCTGGTGATGAGGCCAAGCGACTCTGTGGCCTTTGTGAGAAGGGTCACAAGGGCATCTGGAGTGGGATAGGGAGGGGCCAGGATCACCACCTCCACCTGGGCCTTCTTATGAGGCACCGGGCGATTCTCCTCGTCCTTCTCGTCCACCTCCTCATGCTCCTTTGGGACCCCCTTCCTAAGGTGGCTGCATATGCATGCATGGCACAACCTCCCTTTCGACCCCTGTTGTGGGGGTTGGCACTCCTCATCTTATTGCATGCATCACACACATGCTGTCCACCTGGAGCTGTTGGGTTCATGTCCCCATTTCTGTTATGACGGAGTCAAAACACCAAAGCTGAGCAACTAAAGGCTTGCTGTAAAGCCTCGTGGGAGAAGTGAGAGCGAAAGAGAGCACTTATCATTCAAGGTTTTAACCCAAGGAACAAGTGGCCAAAGCTGGGGGTACCAGCCAAGGATGCACCCTTTATATATTGCAGAGGTATGTGCACAGACCAAGCTGTGCTATAGATAAGGTGTGAACATCTACTACATATGGTAAGTGATATATCACAGGTGTGGGAGAGTTCTGTGACAGAGAAGCATAACAATGGTAATTAAAAGAGTGAGGTGACCATGTGTT
>JBBPTJ010000146.1:0-21327 GCA_038094035.1 Pulveroboletus aff. ridleyi
CAAGGCCAAAGGAGGCTATACTTCATACTAGTTTATGATACCCTTGATATCAGCAACAAAACTGTTGCAATGACATAACCAACTTAAAATGGCCATATCTCTGTACCCTCTGAACCAAATCACATGAACCAAGAATCAATAGCACGCCAGGAGTGCCTACTACATTTCGTCTCACTAATGCTAAGCTATATTCCCACGCCCTAGCTTTGTATTTCATGCACAATGCAAATGTATCAAACATTGCAACACTTTTGTTGCTCAGTGTAGATGAGCAATCAGAAGTTAGAAATATCTAAGAAACCAACTCAAATGCATGATGGTCAGAATAATGGTTTACATAGAATCCTCGGTACAGGTCTAATGCATTCTCAGGCATAGCATGCTCAGGTACATACTCGCTGCCAAAAACAGGAAGTAGGTGAACATTGTGAACAATGCTTTGGATTGGGATAACAGCCAGATGCTACAAGCCATCCATAAGGATCAAGGGGGCAACCATCCACATCCCTGTTACTTCATCTGGTTTATTGGTGATGCAATTGAACCATTGAATGAGCATACAGGAATAAGTTTGAGTGTTAGCATAGACAAAGGAGAAAAAACACAGTGCACACACAACTTCCATGCCCAACATCCCTCCAGTTTCCTTGTCTGTGTCATATCCATCAATCTGGAACTCCGGACTTAATTCCAGATCCAACTCCAGACTCCTTTCCTGTGACCTCTGGTGCGTTCTTGATGAGTTCACATCTCTGACACTTTGGATACTTTGTATTTAGTGTTCCTTGTCCTTAGTATTACATTCCATTCCTCACTTACAGTACATAGCCACTAGCTTTGCTCCAGTCCACCTTCCATCCCTGTGCTCCACTTAGGAGCACAGCTCCAGTACATTTAGCATCCACACTCCAGATTATTAGTAAGACCTATGTTCTACTCCCATATATAAGTCTCTGCACTTGTAGTAGATACTTCAGTTTGAATATTAACTTGGATAGTCTCCCCAGCTCACTCTGATCTCCTTAAGTCTCCAAGACTCTCCTCTGAATCATTCTCGACCTTTGTTGCTTGTAACAAGGTCAATCTGACTTTTTCTGTCCATTCCAAAATTACAGGACACACCCAGAAGGGTGCACCACATATGGTGAAGCCAAGTTCTGCTCAAACTCCAGAGTTCCAGAGTTACCTCCTGGAGACCCAGTCCTAACAGTATATTCAAATTCACTCTTGTTATATATGTAACTCCTAATCCACAGCCATCATGGCCACCCATATTACACACTCTTGTAGTCATGCCATTGGCACTAACCCACCTCCATCCCCATATTTCAATCTGCTTAGCATATTCACAAGTGAGGCCCTGCCATTGTTGACCAATTTCACAGCCTCTCTGCCTGCTGGACTCCAGTATCCATATCACAGGCTCATGCCTTCCAGCACTTGCCAACTCCAGATGTACAGATCACCCAGCTTTCGGATGATAAATCATCATTGTCCAACCTATCACAAAACCAAGATATTCCCTGCATGCCCCCCAACAGTCCTGGTAGCCTGGGAGGTCTGGATGATCAGAGGTGACTCCTCTGATGAAGACTCTGACTTCCCTGAGCTTAGACCCAAGGACAGTGATGACAAGGAAGATACCCCTGGAAATGAGAATGAGAATGAACAAGTCCCTCAGGATACGCTCACCCTCCTTGCTAATGCCATTTATGGACTCGCCCACTCCTCCTGTCAATGCCCCACTGAGAACATCCCTGACACCAAAATCTGAGAACTGGATCAGTTTGATGGAACTGACCCCTAGAAACTCCAGACCTTCCTAGTCTAGTGCAAACTGAACTTCCAAGACTGTCCTAAGGCCTTTTGGACGGATTGTGCCAAAGTAACATTTGCACAATCCTACCTGAAAGGGATGGCATTGGAGTGGTTTGAAACAGACCTCCTCCTTGACAAGGACCCAAATCTCTGTCCAGTCTGGATAGATAATTTCTGGGAATTCATCCTGGAATTATAGACACATTTTGGACCTCATGACCCTATTGGTAATGTGGAACACCAACTTAACCACCTGTCCATAAAGGACTCCCAACATATCAACAAGTATGTGGTTGAGTTTAACTACATTACTTCACAAGTCTGAGACTACAGAGAAGGTGTTACATTTGATCCTGAAGGGTCAGACGTGAACTTGGCGAAGATCCCAAGATACTGAGACAAGGGGGTACCTTGCTAGTGGAAAGGTCAAAGGTTCGTCCTGGTATTGACCAGACGGTAGACTTCCCAGTGAAGTGGGTGGACCAAGGACAATCCCTTGTGATCGGGATGGGATGCGGGGAGAGCAAAAGCGCTCACTCAGGTGTAGAGCGGAGACACATGAAGAGGAGGGTTAGGATGTTAAATGCCAAGTAGGTCTAAACTGAAGTACAAGGAAACTACATATACGAGAACAAGGAGGAAGCTGAGTAATCGTATAGAAGGAGGAAGAACATGAAAGAACAACGGCTGACTGATTGTTGAGTCAGCGAGCCAATAGCTAAATGAGCTTGCTGCGTAAGCAAGGAACATTCTAGAAGAATCTAGCACGTGATGGAAGGAACTATGAGCTTAGTGTAAAGAGGACTAAGTGAGGAGGGATAAGTCCAATGAAAGAAAAAGAATATAACAGTAAATCGTAACAGAAGGTGCTCTGGCATCACTTCTACAATGGCCTTCCTGACCAGATCAAAGATGAGATTTCTCATGTCAGGAAGCCACCAACCCTCTCCAAACTCTGGACCCTGGCTCAGGCCATTGATGCATGCTATTGGGAGTGCAAGTCAGAAGTCAATCACTAGACAAAGCCATCTGCCTGTTATATTGTATATGGTGACCTAATCATTTTTCACTTTTCCTTCTCACACTTTCAGTCATGTGACCAGTCACATGACTTGTGCCTAGACCTATGACATCATGGAGCATGGCTACCACCCCCTTTTAATTACTGCACCCTTTCACAAAACCCTCTCACACTCATGGGATATCACATCCACTTACAGTAATACTTCACACCTTATCTATATATGCATGTAACACATGGTATGGTCTATGCACAGTAGCTAGACATATATAAGAGGTGTGCCCATTGCTGGTATCCACAGCTTTGGCCACTTGTGTCTTGGGTTAAAACCTTGACTGATAAGTGCTCTCCATGGCTCTCTTCCTTTTGCAAGGTCTTATGGCAGACCTTTAGTTGCTCAGCTTCAGTGTTTCACCTTTGGCATAATACTTGGCCAAAGCTTCATACCGTAACCTGAGTATGTGACCAGCCCAATGTTCAGGGCTTACTGATTACAGGAAACCAAGAGCACATGAGTTTTTATCTGCCTTAGAAGAATCAAGAAAGAAAGTAAATACATGTGTTGTGATTGCTGGGCCAAGGCATAAGGGACATTGTGTAGTGGCACTGCATGAAGGGCCAGGGCATAACACCCATAACAGTTTGCACATACACTCATCTGGTGTCATAAATATGGATAAAGTTGCTGCTTGCCCATAGTGCACTAGGCTGCTGGTATTGAGTCTGCTGGTAAGGGGGCTGCTGATATAGAGCTAGTGGGTTGTTGGTAGCTGTGACAGGGTTGTGGTGGGTGGCACCAGATAACAAAAACTGGGTGGCCACCATGGTGTCATCCATCAGATAGGTCATGTCCAGGTGAATATCCAACTTAATGATTGAGAGGCAGTGACGAATGCAGTTCTGGAGGGTGGTAGGGAGACTGTCAAGGAATATCCTGTTCCTGTCCCTCTCTGAAATCCTCTCATTAGCAATCAATGAGGCAGCGAGCTTCCTGAAGCCCCTGCAATACTCTCCCAGCTCATCTTGGCTGTGCATGGTCTTCTTGTTCCAGTCTTCTACAAAATATTGAATGTCAGCAAGACAGTACCAGTTGGTACCTTCACAACATGGATATAATTTCTTGACAGCAATGACAAAAGCATCCCAGTTAGCTGGGATGGTGGATGTCTCAGGCAACATTTCCCAAAGCTCTGCCTCATCAAAGTCAGCATACTGGATGGCCGCTTTGACCATTCTGGCTGGATTGAGGGTGTACTGGGCACCCATCTCTGTGATCTCTGTGAGGTACCAAGGCAGCTGGGATGGTGCCTTCCCATTGAATTTTGGCATGTTGGGGGTGCCACAAAGGGGCATGTGATTTCCTTGGTGAGCCATTGGTGGTCGGATGGCTGAGGCTTGGATTGATGGATTGATAATGGGAGCAGATGGATTGATTGCTGGGACAGATTGACTTGGCAGGTGAGATGGTGGGTTGATAGACAGATCCAAAAGTGACCCAAGAGATAGTGAAGATGAGGACAAACTGGACAAATCTGAGAGTGATCAATGCTCCTGCAACATGGGGGTTGGAATGAAATTTGATGCCAAACTCAATGAATCAAGCAGCATTAAGGGTGAGAGTGGTGAGGGCAGACATGTGGGTTCCTCATGCAAGAGAGAAGTTCTTTGACAAGGTGTGGATTGAATGAAACCTCCAGGGAAAAAGGGTGAATCTGGAGGTGGGTAATCTGACAAGAAAGAATCTCTGGTACCAGGCACATTGTGATGTGCTCATTCCAGGGTCACCAGAATAAACAGATCTGAAGATCCACTCAGATTAAGTCTGTGGAATTCTATGAGAAAGTCTTTGAGCTTTTATCACTGAGGTGTTGGTCACAGCATCCTTCTCAAAAACCCTGTAGAACCTGTCAGAACCATAATTTTCTCAAATGATATTTATGACAATAACCCCTTATTATAAACCCCTATCCTTAATATCTGTCCACTTACCTTAGATTTCACTCACATTCACTAATACGGGTCTAGGCTACCCTCATTTACATCATTCCATTCCATCTACATCAAGGTCCAGCCTATTGACATGACCTATGACTTGTTCCATATTTATTATGTCATTCTGTTCTATTTATCAGCTGCTTACTCATCAGCTTACTTATATTTCACATCAGATTGTAAATCAATCTCCCTAACCTTATTTATTTCCATAGATCATTGATCCACCAGCAACTCAGGTCAAGGGCTTTGCTCAGATCTTAACCAGATCTTGATCGTAGCTTAGGGTTATACAGGGTTCAGGGTTAGACACCTTATATTTAAGTAGTACTTATCCTGTATTATATCTCATTCTTGGAATTCTCATCGCTTTGAGCTCATTCTCTGTGTGTGTGCCTTTGCCACACCTTAGTCTGTCTCTTAGTTTCGGGCCTCTCACCTTCTCATTTTGAGTTAGTTGAGTTGTTCCTGATAGAACCCCTCATGGTGGGCTTCAGTTGAAAGACAGAAAGTGGGTGTGGGGTAAGGTGAGTGGGAGTTGAGTTTCCTTGTCCCAAGGGGTCCTGTGGAGGGTTAGTACCAGGGACAGACAACTGTGACCAATCTCAGTGCATGAGGGTGAGAAGAGATGGTTCTGGATGATGTTCCAGACAGGAAATGAATAATCCAGTTGACAATGAGGACTGGGTGCACATGGATGTGGTTGCAGATGGGACTGGATTGAGCACGATAGGAGTCAAAGATGTGAGAACTTGATGAAGACAAAGGGAAATGATGAAAACAAAGGAACTGACAATGATGAAATGGAAATTGATGATGATAAAAGAGATTGACAATGATAGGGGAAAAACCTGGCCAAGGATGAGGGCCAGATATGAATGAGAGGGTCAAGGATGAGGACCCAGATACTGACAATGACGAGGAAAAACAGTGTCAAGGACAATCTTGACAATGAGGAGAGGGACTTTGGATGATGGGAGATGACCAGTGGAGAGCAAAACTGATCAGATTCAAGATCTTGATACAATAATTTTATAATCCAGGCACTTCCCTGGACTTTGTATCTATGACAACAACTGAGGCCCTATGAAGGGACACTCAAGTCTAGGTATCAAAACATCAAGAAAGACAAAATATTGTAGTCAAAAGTCAAACAGGATCTAAATAGAGGATGGAACTGACAAGCAATAGTCATGAATACATGATCTGGTAGATGGAACTGGACTGGATGAAATGGATATGCATAAACTAGAACCGGATAAACAGCATGGATAATCAGATAAACAAAATGCAAAATGGACTGACCTTGAGATGGTACAGATGGACTCAGGACATGACTAGGATGCTTGATGGACATATGGATGAGCTGAAAAGTAGAGCCTACAACCATAGGAGGCTGCAGGCTCCTACAATGCACTAAAAGGTAGGATGAACAGTGCTATCCTCTAAGTGTAGAATCTAAGTAGCTGTCATATCCGTTCCGATCTCCGATCCCCAGACCCTTCACTCCTTCTCCGTACTCTGTAATCTGGACTTTGTCCTATTATACCGGACTCCGTTCTCCTAGTATCGGACTTCCCTCGCTTTCCTTATTTAGTATTCCCTTTATACCTTCAACCCTCCATTCTCTAGTTATGACCCTTAGTACTGTCCCTTTGACCCTTTGCCACACCATATGCTCTCACTACGTATGTTTCCTGTCTCCATATGCTTCCCTTTTACCTGACGTACCTTTCCATACAGTCCTCCATTCCTCCGTCCGAACTCCAAACCAGACCTCAGTATATAAGCTTCCTGTACTCCGTTTCTGTATCTTAGTACAAATATCAAACCAGTCATCTCCTGTCTCTCGTCCGACTCCCTTCTCTCTCCCCTCTCTCCCTCTCTCCTACGAAATATGAGAACAGAGCCTAGGCAAGGGCACAACACATAAGTCCTGCACCAATGTCCTCCTAGGTACCCCCTTGCTGCTCCGAACTCCGTTCGTCCCTTCACAAACTTCGTACACTAACCTTTGGACCTCCGATCAGACTTGAGTCCAGAGGAACCGGACTTGACAGTAGCATATCATAGACTTCTTGTATCTCCTGACAAATACACTGTTCTCCTTGTAGTAAATATTCCTCTACTTTGGGTTCATGGTGACACTCATTGGTGAAACAATGATGAGCAGGTGGTACATCTGCATCTTCTGTGAATAGGTTTCCTCATCCAGGTACTCCTGGACCTCTGAATTCTCTATCATGATATCTGGGCAGTAATGGAATATCATTGGAATCAATGGAATGACAGAGTTCTGGTATGGGTGGTTCTGGATTTGGATTTGGTGAGTGGTTTATTGTCACACTCAGGATGATAACAGTTTCCTGTCATTGGGATGGGTATGATGACAAATAGGAGGATAATTGACAATGGTGGGTCATCTGAGATAGTTCATAGAATGTCATAGACTGCATGGAACAGAGGATACAAGTCAAATGGGTTATGTCTCATTGTCGACGAGTGATGGGCATGACTAGATAGTCTGGTGACACTTTGTCTCTGCTGAGTTCTCTTTTAAAGATTTCTCAGTGAGTCTAGACTGAATGTGGGAATAGGGTTTCTCATAATATTTTCTTGTAAGCTTTCATGATGGCAATTTGCTTTGGCCAGTGGGAGTTCTGGTGACTGGGGTAGACAGGTAAGACCTGGTGGTGTACAATGCTATGATGTAGTGTTCTCCAGCATGACATTACAGGTGATCATGTGAACCTGCCACCACTATTGCTAGGTGGGCCATTCACACCAGGGGCAGAGAGGGTGGAGCCAGGGACATGAGTGAATTTCAAGTTGAAGTCTGCAAGATCCAAAAGCCAACAGGCCTGGTGGTGGTTTAGCTTGTGGGGTTCATGGAAGTAAGTGAGGTTCTTGTGGTCAGTCAGAACCGAGACTACAAAGAGGGAGCCATGGAGGTGATGGTGCCATACCTTAAGGGCACGGATGACAGCCAGGAGTTCTTAATCGTAGATGTCATGGTTACACTCCACAGAGCAGAAGGATTGAGAGAGGTAGGCACATGGCCTGAGGTCACCATTGCCATCAGGCTGGAGGAGGATGCCACCCATTGCCCATTTCGAAGCATTGGTGGTGATAGAGAATGGTTTAGTGGGGTTAGGTAGGGTAGGAGCAGGACAGGTGCAGAGGTAAACATGGCCTTCAGGGTAGTGAAAGCATTGGCACATGCAGGAGACCAATCCCATGGGTGGTCCTTCTTAGTTAGGTCAAGAAGGGGGTGCACAATGGTGGAGTAGTTGGAGGTGAATTGTCAGTAGAAGTTGATGAAACCAAGGAAGGACTGTACATTCTTAACCTTCAGGGGTGTTAGCCAGTTGGTGATTCCTGCAAGCTTAATGGGGTCCATGGCGAGCTCTCCAGGCTTGACTATCATGCCAAGATATTCAACCTTGTTAGTGGCAAAATCACATTTCTCCAATTTGAGATGGAGGTCAAGTTCCGTCATTTGTTTAAGGACATGACAAGTGTGTTCAATGTGGGTTTTCTCATCAGAGGAGAAGATGAGGAGGTCGTCCATGTAGATAACAAGCCATCCTTCGGCAATGAGGTTATGGAAGAAGTTGTTCATGAAATGTTGGAAGGTAGCAGGGGAGTTTGTCAGTCCAAAGAACATAACAGTGGGTTTAAAGCCTTTGTGAGTGAGGAAAGCAGCTTTCCAACAATCGGACTCCTTGATTTGGATGTTATTATACCCCCATCTAACATCGAACTTAGTAAATACTTTGGTGCCTTGGAGGCGTTCAACAAGGTCAGAGATAAGGGGGAGAGGATAGATGTCCTGGATGGTATGTTTATTGAGATATCGGTAGTCCTGACAGGGACATAGTTTCCCATCCTTCTTGTTAATGAAGAAGAAAAGGGACAACTGGGGGGACTTCAAGGAACGAATCTTTCCTGCACAAAGATTTTCATTGAGGAAGTCTTCAGTGGCTTTCTTTTCAGCCTTGGTGAGGGGGTAGAGTTTTGCAGATTGAGGTTTGAATGTCTCATCAAGTTCAATAGGGTGGTCATAGGGTTGAGAAGGAGGGAGGTGGTTGGCTGATTCCTTGGCAAACACAGATGCAAAGTCAGTGAATTCGGGCAGGAGGCATATTTCCTTCTTTTCAGTGAGGGCTTTGATGGCAAGGTTGGTTGCAGTGATAAGATGTTTAGTGATGACTTCATCTTCCCATGCCTTCCATTCCTTATAAGTTGGCCACCTATGCCCTCCCCAATCTTGGAGGTAGTCAAACAGGGTGCTATTCTGATCTTGTTCAACATGAATGTGATGGACTTGGACAGGGTCTGGGATATTCGCAACTTTTGCTGTGTGTTCCATGAGCCACTTCATCTCTACTGGAGACTCTGTTGGTTCAATGGGTGGTAGGGCATCAGAGATGGGGAGGAGGAGGGTGTTAGTGGACCAGTCAATGAGGGGGTTGGTGTCTTTCAGCCAGGGCATTCTGAGGATGAAGGGGTCATCTCCACAGTGCATGACATGGAAGATTTCAGAGTAGATCAGATCCTTGATAGTGAAGGGCAAGGTAACTGAGAACCTGATGGGTCCTCCTTTATTTGGGGTATCATCTGCATTCCAGACTGGAACAGGTTTCAGGAGGCAGGTGAGTGGGATGTGGTGTTTCTTAACAAAGGCCCAATTGATGCAGGATTGGGTGATTCCAGAATCAACTAGGGCACAGGTTTTGATGACTTTTCGGCCAGTAGTAAAGGTGAAGGGAATTCATATAGCATGGGGGTCCTTAGCTACTAGTACACAGTGGTTAGAGGAGGAAACATGCATCAAGGGTGTTCCTCCTTTCAAAAACCCTTCCCCTATCTGGAGAAGGTGACCCTCTTGATAGTTTTTTCAGGGGGGTCTTCCTCATCTTCATTGTCAGGGACTGATTTGAGTTTGGGGAGTATGGGGTTCTCGGCAACTTTCTTAACAGAGTTTTTCTTTTTCCCTTGACTGGGGAAGGTGGGGCAAGCAGTGGACATGTGTCCTGATTGGTGGCAGCAGAAACAGAGTTTCTGTGCCATGTAACATTTCTGTTCTTCTGGGGTTAATTTGCCAATCTTAACAATGTCTATGTCCATGGCATCTGGGTCTCTGGTAGCAGTGGAAAATGTATTGGGTCAGAAGTGATTATACATCCCTTTATGTCTATAGGTGTCAGCTCATTCCCACTGGACAACAAAGTGGACCACTTTCTTGTACCATTCCTCAATGGTAGTTGGGGGAGTGTCTATGGAGAAAACACGTCGCCAGAGAGCATCAGGTATCCCGGCAGTGAAGAAGTTGGTGAGGATGATGTCATCATCTATGGTGCTGAGGGAGACTTGATTCTTGAATTCCAAGATATACATAGCTGTTGAGGTTGGTGAGTTTGGTGATCTTGGTGCTCTGCAGCCAGTGGACTGCCTTGGCAATGATGTCCTCATGTTGGAAGGTCTCTTTGAAGTCTTTGATGAGGTCCTTAAACTTCCCAAATCCTGCAGTAGGTTCAGCAAGTTTCTTGGTGCAGAAGGTGTTAGCCCAGGTGCCAGCCAAGCCATCCTTCATGAAGAAGAGGGTAAATGTGATTTTCTTGGTGTCAGTGTTGTATAGCTCAGCATTGGTAATTAGGTAAAATTGAATGGAGTTAAGCCAAGGTATGGCTTTCTCATAGGAACTGTCATAGTTATCTGGTTTCCCAAGATGAAGTTCCATTGGTCTGGTGGTCATTGGTAGGGGGGTGAACAGTGGTAACTGGGTTTGTACTGGGGTTTGTGCTCAGGTGATTCTTGCTCAATGCTCAGTATTAGTGAGAAGTTGGGGAAGAGTGTGGTGGGTGGCTATGGGAGTGGGGGATGGTGGGGTAGGTTCTCTGGGGATGGATACTCCTTCAGAGAATAGGGTGGCAAGGGCTCAATCCTTGTGTTGTTCCTGAGGGGAAGGAATGTGATGATGGAGGTTGTTCCTCTTCAGAGGACTGGGATTTGGGTTCTGAGTTGATGGGGGGGCATTCTCTGGTAGGTCTGAAGATCCTATCAGCAAGGCTAGGGGGGTTTTATTGAGATATGGTGGTGGTTTAGGTGATGCTAACTGCAGCGAGAGAGCTTAGACCTTTTGTTATGCTTGATCCTGAAGGGTCAGGCATGAACTTGGTGAAGGTCCTAAGAAACTGAGACAAGGGGGTACCTTGCTGGCAGCAAGGTCAAGGATTCATCCTGGTGATGCCAGACAATAGACTTCCTGGTGATGTGGGTGGACTGAGGACTTATCCCTTGTAATCAGGATGGGATGCAGGCAAGAGCTAAAGCACTCACTCAGGTGTAGAGTGAAGACACATGAAAAGGAGGTTAGGATTAGGTAAGCCAAGTAGGTCTAAGCTGAGAAACAGAGGTGCTACTTGGAGATTTATATATGAGAGCGAAGAGTCACTGAGTAATCATATAGAAACTGAAAGAACAAGAAAGAACAAAAGGATGACTGATCATTGAGTCAGTGAACCAATAGCAAAAGAAACTCGGTGAGTAAGCAGAGAACCTTCTGGAAAAGAGGAGAATGAACGAGCACGTGGTGGAAGGGACTACAAGCCTAGTGTAACAAGAGCTAGGTGAGGAGAAATAAGTCCAATGACAAGGAAAGAAACAAAGTATACATATAAATTGTAACACCAGATAGTTCCTCTATGTTCTTTCATACTCTATGATTACTCATCACTCTCTCTTCACTATTGACTCACTGACTCAATGATCATTCAGCCATTTATTCTTTCATGTTCTTTCAGTTTCTATATAATTAGTCAGCATTCCTCTACTCCTGTATATAAACCACGCCATGTAGTTCCCTAGGTCTCCAGCTTAGACCTACTTGGCTTATAAATTCTATCTTTCTATTAGTGTGTCTTTACTCTACACTTGAGTGAGTGTTTTTGCTCCTACCTGTGTCCCATCCTGATCACAAGAGATTGTCCTTGATCCACCTGCTTCACCAGGAAGTCCTCTGTCTAGATCTAGCTAGGACAAACCTTTGATCTTGCCACCAACAAAGATATCCCATTGTTCTAAGTCTTAGGACCTTCACTGAGCCCATACCTGACCCTTCAGGATCAAGCATAATAGTGAGGGAATGGTATAGAGTTGGACAAGGAGTGTCAGACTAGGGATTATGGAGGTCAGAGTTGTTACATACACTTGATCCTGAAGGGTCAAGTATGGACTTGGCTTAGCATCTCTGGGACAAGGACAAGAAAATACCTTGCTAATAGCAAGACCAAGAGTTTGTTCTAGCAAATGGCTAGACAAGGGACTGCCCATTGAAGCAGGTGGACCAAGGACAATCTCTTGTTATCAGAATGGGACACAGACAAGAGCTAAAGCACTCACTCAAGTATAGAGCAGAGACACACAAATAGGAAGGAAGATGGCTATATATCAAGTAGGTCTAAGCTAAGGGACATGCTATACTACTGGTGGTTTATATACACAAAAGAGGAGATTCTGACTAAGCATATAGAAACCAGAGAATCAGATGAAACAATGTGCTGACTAAGCCTTTGAGTCAGCAGGTGAATGACAAAACAAGAGCAATGAATAAGCATGAAGATACATAAGAAGACCATGAGGGAACAATTAATCATGTGGCAGAGGGAAATACAAGCTTGGCATAAGAGGAGCTAAGCAAGGAGGGATAAGTCTGAAGTCAAGAGATAAGAGGAAAAAGAACAAGTACAACAGATAAATTGTAACAAGAGTTGATGGAAATGATAGGGGTTGGGATAGATATAACAGGTTCACTTTAACGCTGGGTTCACTTTAATCCCAGGTTCACTTTGATGCTAGAGGCTTACTTCAATGTTGGCTTACTGGGTTTACTAAAGTTTCACACTCACTTGAATGCTAGATAACACTTGTAACTAGGACAACTTGGGCCAAAGGCACAGGCTATGTATATGACAAAAACACTCATTTACTACTTAAGGGGCTATTGGCCCTGACACAGGATAACAGAATCCTAGGAATGTATAAAGCACAAGAATCCTGGAGTGGCAGGTTGACAAACAATAGTTCAAAATGATAGGTCCAAAGGGCAGTGGCTTCCTGGTGATGGAAGAGAGGGAAGAGAGATGCATCAGCCACATCTGCACACTGCAGAAAGTAAAGTCATGAAAAAAAAATCCCATTGACAATGATGATGGGAAAAACAGTGTCAACAGCACTTTTTTGGCCAACTATTCTTTTCAGTGTCAAGTAGATGACTCTGATTTTCAGATCACCCTTGCCTTGTCTCTAGATATCAGTGCCATGTGAATGTTTAATATTCAAACTGTTTTTCACTCCCAATGACAATCATGTTCTCAACACAGCCCATCAGTGATTTACAGGTGTGTGATAACCATGCTAACATTCATTCACTGAGCATAGTGACCTTGCTGTTTTCTGTCAGTCCAGGTTAGATGTTCAAATGTTTACTAATGGAAAGTCCAACTCATGCTGGCAACAGTCATCTTATGTCATGTGAGAGGTCATGTGATGAGCATGGCCACCCAGAAGTCATGCTAACATCTAATCTAAGTGGCAATTGAATTTGTCCTTCAACCCTCCGTTCACTAGTGTCGGTAATCATCCACTAAGTACCCGTTACGGGTACAGGCTAAGTTAATCACTATACTATTATATCACTGGTTACTGATACAAGATAGGTCCAGGGCTATCTGAAGGTGAGTTTTCCTGCATATATGTGCACATATATTGAGCTAACTTAACAAAGTCTCTAATGCCGTACTCTGATAGTTTCCCAATGCAACTGTGCCACAATTCGCTCAACATTCAATGGTGTCACCACCCCAATTGTACCACCACCTCCATTGCATCACCAGCTAACCAACTGCACCACCACTGCCCCCAACTGCACCACCAGCCAACCTAACATATCGCAACCTGGCCCAACTGCATCACCACCCAACCCAACCACCAGCCAACCCAACTGCACCATGGCAGTGACAACACCAAGGGTGATGGGACATAACAGTGCACCCACCACTACCACAACAACAACAGGGACACCATGGTGGTGCACCCACCACAGCAATGACAACATTGGGGGCGAGGGTTGTGAGAAATCTAAGTAAAAGGGCAGTAATTGCCCACTCAGCTGCTGCCCAAGGAGTAGCAGGAACGACTTCATTTACCTAAGTAAAAGGGCAGTGATTGCCCACTAGACTAATTAGCAATAGTAATAAGTTAAAGTAAAACTGGTACTCACCTCAGCCACTGCCCAAGGAGTAGCAGGAACGACTGAGGAGAGCCCAGGAGTGAAAGGGATTATATATATGAGGTAGGCGAAGATGCGAGCACAAAGTCCAATCAACTCAAAGTGAAACAAGTGATTTCCATAAGGGAATAGTGAAGGGGGAGAGGAAATGGCATGAAGTTATGGAATGAGAATGAAGCGAAGATAGGGTAAAAGAATGACATAAGAAATGCATACTGAAATGCCATTGGACACAAGTCCAGCCTTCCTATCCATCTCCAACTGCTCCTATAGGACTTTGGTAACTCCTATGTAGGAGTTATAGGAGTTTGTCCAGAACTTCATTAAGGAACCTCAGAGTTTGACAGGAGGGCCTGGAGGAGATTGGAGTTGTCATCTCTAACACTCCCACTTGATCACAATCAGAGCCCCATAGCTTAAACAAATTTCCAGTGTTGCTCTCTCACCAATGCCTTGGTCAGAATGTCAGTGACCATGTCCCCAATAGGAATGTACTGTATGATGGCCTCTCCCTTTCCCACTAGATCATCTCAGACAAAGTGGTATTTTCGTTGGATGTGTTTTGTCCAAGTGCGAAACTGTAGATCACAGGACAGAATGATAGCAGCTTGGTTGTTGCAGTGCAGTATGGTTGGGGTCTTCTGGCGATGTCCTATCTCCTCAAAGAAGCTCCGAAGCCATGCGAGGTGTTGCCCTGTGACACTAAGTCTGATGTACTCTGATTCAGTAGTAGATAGTGCAACCATGCTTTGTTGTTTGCTGGACCAGGAGATGGCTCCATGGCTGCTGAGAAAAAGGAAGCCGGAGGTGGATTGGGAGTTGTCTGGGTCCTGTGACCAGCCAGCATCAGAGTATCTATGGAAGTCCAAGTCCATGAAGGTGTCATTTCCATCATATTGGAGTTCCATGTCTGGAGTTGCACAAACATAATGGAGAACACATTTGGCTGCCTCCCAGTGACAGGCTTTTGGGGCAGCACTAAAACGACTTAGTGTCCCAATGGAGTAGGCCAAGTCCAGACAGGTTCCAAGCATCAAGTATGTACATGAGGGAGCCTATGACTGTGAGATAGGACACCTGTTTCTTCCCAATAAGGACCTCTGGCAGTATGGAGTTGTCCTCCAGGTCATTTGTGAACAAGGAGGTACCATGTACCATTGGAGTCCACACAGGAGCAGAGTCGGACATTCCCATCTGTTCTAAGACAGTTCATGCATATTGGGACTGGGACAAGGAGATGGTTCAGAGTTTCTGGTCCCTACAAAGTTCGATCCCAAGGAGGTACTTGGCTTTTCCTAAGTCATGCATCTTAAAGGAGGAGAGCATGGACTTTATGGAGTTCATGTAACTTCTGGAACTTGCTGCAAGGAGGAGATCGTCAACATAAACAACTAAGAAACAAATCTGACCAGATTTTCGGAGTACGTATAGGCAAGTCTTGGCATCGAGATGAGTAAATCCAAGTTCTCCTAGTTTCTTGTCAAGTGTTTTGTTCCATGTTTGTCCTGCCTGCTTAAGTCCATACAAGAAGCATTGGAGTTTCCAGCAGTACCCAGGTTGGATTAGAACTCTGTCCAGAGGTAGGAGATACAGTTCCTCCTCTAGCTCACCATTTAGGTATGCAGTGGAGACATCCATCTGGTCTAACTCCAAATTGTGTTTGGCAGCTAGAGCAATGATCATCCAGACTGAGTTCAAGTTCACAACCAGGGCAAAAACATCTTGGTAGTTAACTCCTTCCTTCTGTGTGAATCCCCAAGCAATGATTCAGACTTTGTAACATTCAATTTTACCGTCCTGATTTCGTTTGATGTGGAATACGGGTTTGGAAATAATCAGAGTTACTTCATTTGGGATCGGGACAGTTTCATACACATGGTTGGAGTTTAAACTGAGGAGTTCATCCTCCACAGTGGATCTCCATAGGTCTGCATCTGAACATTCATAGGCTTCCTTTATTGTGTTCAGGAGTTAGTCCTCCAATAGGGCATTGGCTGCTCTGGCAAACATGCAGGCCGTCCTTTGACAGAACAGTGTGTTTCCACAATGCACAAATTTGTGCGTGTCACCCGAGATCCTGTCAACCCTCTTTCCCTGTGGGTACAAACCACTTTGTCCTTGGGAGGTTTTCCCCCCAGAGCCAAAGTGGCTCGTTCTCATATGCAGGCTGATAGCCTTCTGGGTGGCTTCCATCTGCCGGACCTCCTTGAGGATTTCCTCGATGCTAGAGTGCTCAGCAGATATACCACGAGCCTCGAAGATACTACGGATAATCGTATGGGGCAACCCATGGAGGAACTTCCTCCTGAACGAATAATCATCCGGGGGCTGTACTATCCAGTATGCACAACACCTGAGGTCGTTGTAGAAGGTGAGGGCCCCCTTCTCAGGGGAAAACCTCATGCGGTCATACTGGTCTGCTGCGTTCTGTGCTGAGGCCTCATGTACAAAGTGTTTAAACAGCCCAGTGATCAGGTCCTTGAAGGACCAGAACTGGATCACTCGATCCGGTGATTCGACCTCCTGGTCGTATCACTGGGAGGCTAGGTCCTCCAAGTACAACCCTGTGTACAGCACGCAATCTTCATTGTGATCCGGTCTAGTGACCTTGAACATACAGAAGTACTTCAACAACTGGCTCAGCCAGTCATTGAACTTCTCGAGGTTGTCCTGACCTCTGTACTTTCCTGGTTTGGGTGGATTCAAACCCTTCACCTCAGACCCCACTAGGCCGGTCAGTCGCCTGACCTGTTCCCATATACGCTGCATGTATTGCTGCTGCATGTAATCCATGTAGCATGCATTACCAGGGGTGAATCCCCTGAGATAATTCTGATGATGAGGTCATCTGGCAGGCTCACCTTCACCACTCCTCATGTTGGATTGGCCATCAGATTGGCCATCAGATTGACTATCATCATCCGGATCCCCTGGATCATCCGGGTCATTTGGAGGTCCCCCATGGAGGGTCACCCTCCTCTGCATCACGTCACCTGTGAGGCTGTTCCTCCTGGCATGGGGCAGGTAGTCCACCCTCATTGGTGTCATAACCATGGTCTCCCTGAATGGGTCCATTACTGGACAGTCAGGCATCCCCTGCAGCATTATTCGCTGCTACGGTATGGTCTTGTGCCATTCAATGCAGGAGGGCTCTTTCCCTCTGTCCTGGGGTGCCATAGAGATGGTGCATAATGTCGGAATCCCAACCTGAGAGGTATGCTGGTTGATTCAGCATATTAGGGGCAAGGCCCCATTCTGTCATTATGTGACTGGTGGGGGCACTTTGGCTATGGGACATTGCCATCCCTTGCCTCACTGGGCCGCCCACCTCACTATGGGACGTGAGGTCCACCTTGATAGGTACCAGGCTTATCACCCAGTCAGATGTCCCATCGTCATCCGCAAATCTTTGTCGCAATCGTTCCAGCATCACAGCATGTCAGAACCATGATTTTCAATGTCTACACTACGATACTTCACGCCCCTATTTCAGTCCCATTTCCCTAATTCACTGCTTATCTTAGCATTTCCTTCATCATTTCACTAATTCGGGTCTAGGCTACCCTCATTTGCACCATCCATTCCATCTATGTCAAGTCCAGCCTATTGACACGACCTCTGACATCATTCCATATTTAAGATGTCATACTACGTCATTCCATTCTATCTATCAGCTGCTTACAAACCAGCTTACTTATATTTCACACCCGATTATAGATCAATTGCATTAACCTATTTATATCCACAGATCTCGATCGTTGCTTAGGGCTTAACAGGCATTAGGGTTAGTAGTTACCTATATAAGTAGTACATATCCTGTAATTAGCCTTTGTTCTTGGAATTCTCATTGCTATGGATCATTCTCTGTGTGTGTGCCTATTGCCGCACCTTAGTCTGTTCTATGGTTTCGGTCTCACTAGCTTCTCACTTTGAGTTGTTGGTGTTGTTCCTGATATAGCATTATGCTGCCCGGGATTTATCCTGTGATTGTGGAACCCCTCGGGTCCCACATTGTACCTCAACCATTGACGTTGCACATCCATGAGGAACTTGTTGATGGTGGCGAGGGCCGTTCTGGGATCAATGGATACATCTCCCTTGGATTGGTCCCTCAGCAGGGGCAACATGCCCCCCATGTAGGCCTGTATGTCTGGGCTCTCAGCCCTCAGGCCTGGTGACGTCTCCAGCGAGGTCAATGAACAGTTTATGTTCTTGGGCTGTGGGATTAATGGGCTCATGAGGGCAGGGTCAGCTTCTGCTGCCCTTCCTCTGCTGTCCTTGATGCTGCTCAGCGTCTGGGAGGCCTGTGCCTCCTCTGCTACTGCTGTGCCAGGCCTGGGTTCTGTGCTTGGTCCTAGTGTCTGGCCTGTTGTCGGGGTTTTTACCCCCTTCTTGATGACCTTAGGATCTCTTGGGATTTCCTCAGGAGTCCTGGGTGGTCATGAGCTACCCATTGAGGGGTTTTCCCCTCGTCCTGACAGTCTGGTTACCGTTGACTTTGCTTGGCTGCAGGTCACCATGCGACTCATCGTGAATACACATTTTCGCACTTCAAAAAATTGTAAGGTTGTTATATTGGGTGCTCTGCACCCTGTCCTCACTCCTTACTCACACTGGTGAAGTGTATTCACAGATGAGTAATGTAGGAGTAATATGAGGATTGGCCCATCACCAGGATGGGTGTCAGAACCACGATTTTCCTTATGCCTTCCTTACAATATTTACGCCTTTCAACCCCTATTATAAACCCCTATCCTTAATGTTCCACCCGATTATCTTATATTTCACCCCTTAACCACTAATTCAGGTCTAGGCTACCTTCATTTGCGTCATTCCATTGACATCAGGTTATGTCATCATCCTTATTGACAAAATATTGCCTCATTCGAAAGGCATGTCGGGATCCCGAACCACTTAGGAACAATAGGACCACTTGCCCACCAATCCGGGCGGTGCCCGGATTGTACTGGATACCATGCCGGATACGCCGGATCCGGATAAACCAGTCTGGATCAAGTATATCACATCGCTTGTCCATAGTAAGGTACCTGCGTTCCACATGTTTTTCGATCTATGGCATCTATTGAGGTATGAGCTTGTCACACATACTATAAAACCTCTTCATTCTGGTTCATAGCACCTCAGTTGTTTTTGTCTGTCTGGCAGCAGCTGAGTTCGGATCACTCCAGATTAACTAGCTGCACGCTTGAAAGGTTATGAGCCCCGACGGCGCACTCTGACCAGAAACAACTCATCCTGCGCTACTCTTAGCGCAAAATTTGGACCTCATCCCATTTTTGCCGATCAGCTGGCTGACAGCTGTCACACAACACCACATGTCCGACATGACATTGGATACCATTCAAAGCAACGAGGTCCTAACCGGACCTGAGACTTTCCCATTATGGAAGGTCAAGGTTACCCGAAAACTCTGCAGCAGCAAAGTCTATGGAGTCATTTCCGGTACAGATACCCAACCCATATCCGGTAGCGCCAGAGTCACAGCGTCCGATGTCCACGAATGGCACGAACGCAATGAGAAAGCTCATGGCATCATACAACAACGTCTCTCCGATGCCCTCCTACTTAAAACAGAATCTTGCTCTTCTGCTAAAGAATTGTGGGATAAGCTGTTATCGCTCTTGGATGCTCCAAACGTCGCATCTGCATTTTATATCTTCCAACAACTCTTTAACGTGGCTTGGGACAGAACCTCAGACATTTCAGAGCACATCGCGTCGCTCTGGACCTCAGAGTCCCGACTTGCCGCAATGAAATTTCCGGTGGATTCAAAGGTCATGGCTTTCATCCTCCTCAATTCCCTCCCCAAAACTCTGGAATGGGAATTATTCAAGGCATCTTTCATCAACACCACGGAGGACAGCAAATTGACCTTCAATGCTGCAGAAACTCGCATCATCGCAGAAGACGCCCGATTGTACCTGTCCGGACATGCAGAGTCCGCAATGAACGCATCCGGCACACGGAAACTGACTACCCGCCCGCCAAACGCTTCCGCCTGGTGTGAACACCACTTATCCTCTACACACAACTCTGCAGAGTGTGTGTCCTACAAGAAATGGGTAGCGGACCTGTGTAGCGGCGCCTTCAGACAGCAAAGGACGAAGAAGGAGAAAGCAAATGCGTTGGAAGGGGTCTCGGATTCGGCCCATGTAGTCCAGGAACATGTATCACAGGCGCTAATTGAATGGATCCACGCTTATGCATCGTCCGAGCAAGGTGAAAGTGGGAGAAATGCGCTCATAATTGACTCAGGAGCATCATCACACATGGTTCCAAACCGATCCTGGTTTAGGACATACCATCCACTCGATCTGCCTCGCCCGGTCACTCTCGGAAACAATTCGGAAACGCACGTAATCGGAATCGGATCAATACCACTCATGTCTCGGGTCTCTGGATCCACGTTTGAAATCATCCTGTCAAATGTCCTATTGGTCCCGGATTTCCATATCTCACTCATCTCCGTAAACCGGCTTGCATCCGCTGGACTGTCCACTGTTTTCCCTGCCAACTCAAATGCATGCTATGTCCGACAAGGACCTAAGACCATAATGATTTCTGGACACAAAAGTGGCCTATACCATATCCGCGCCACTCCATGTGACCAAAGTGAGGTGGCAAATGCAACCGTCGATATAAACCTGCTTCACCGACACATGGGACACATATCCGTTGACCACATCCAATACATGGTAAAATCGAATCAACTCCAGGGCATTGATGCCTTATCCAGTACCCCAAGCTTTTGTGAAGCATGCACGCTTGGTAAGATGAGGAAACTCCCTTTCGGTACCCAGGATGGCCCCCGAACTGCCCGCACATTGGAAATGGTACACACAGATGTCAGCGGTCTGATCAGCCCAACATCATGGGAAGGATACTGCTTTTGGTTGATCATAGTGGACGACTTCAGCCGCTTCCCTTGGGTATACTTTATGAAACATAAAAGTGAAGCATACAACCAGTGGAAAGTGGATGTCCGAAATTTCCTCCAGATGGAGATCGGACAAGAGGATTTTTCGGATCTGTACATGAAATTCATTCGAAGTGACGGCGGTACGGAGTATACAAACAAGGCATTCTGAAACCAGCTCCAGACCAACGGCACACATTTAGAAATGTCCACTCCGTACACCCCTGAACAAAATGGTCTTGTGGAACGAATGAACCAGACACTGGC
>JBBPTJ010000147.1:0-21279 GCA_038094035.1 Pulveroboletus aff. ridleyi
CCATCGAACGTTCTGATTCTGTTGTCGGATGCGCAGAAAATTTGCAGGCCATCTTTGGACCACGCAAATGGAGCGATCTGATAGCTACCAGGTATGGGTGTCTTGATCTTGATGAGCTTTTCGCCAGTGTGGCTGTCGAAGACACAGATCGAGTCGTCGACGGACGCAGTAGCGACATGGTCACCATCTGGAGAGAACTGGATACCCACTGCAATATAGTTGCCATGTTTGAGTGGACCAGCAAGTCTTTCTCCGCTTGCGATGTCCCAAATGTATGCTCCTCCATTCGCAGCGGCTAGCCTGGTCGAGTCTGAGGAGACATTGATCGTGTGTACCCATTTCATGCCCTGGATGCTGGTGACCTTTTCATGCATTTCTCCATCCCACATGCTCGCACCATCGCCATTGGTTCTACACGCGATCCATTTGCCATCCCTTGATGTTATGATGGCCCACACGCTCATTCCTGCTTGGTTTGCAACTTGCTGGCCATCCTCAACTCGCCAGTGCTGAATTCCATCCTCACTACCGCTCAAGAAGTGCTTCCCATCAGCCTGAAATGCAATTGCTCGAACGTGATGAGAGTGACCAGTATCGAGCACCATAGTATGGCCTTTCTGAATGTCAGCATTGCTCGGTCACTCCTCCGGGTTGCTACGTACTCCCATTCGTTGATGACATCGTTCAGCAGTGCAAGGTCGTCGGTGTCGAAATGCCAAGGAACAAGGTATTTTGGTTTCCTCGCGATACTCTCGATGTATATAAGGTTTGTCCACACGGTTGCTTCGTGGTCTCAGCATCTATGCTTACTCAGGCCTCAGGTCCCGCCTCTTTGGGACGAGGATAGTGCTCATCATCATTACCGCCCATAGTCTTACCCTGTGACTTGCAAGTACTCACTACATATCAGCTAAAGAGCTGGCAATATGTAGCTATGCAATAGGCAGTTCAATTTGTGTCACGCTGTGCAGCCCACCAGCCTACTCAAACTGTCTCGTTCATGTGGATGACTAGCCTTGACGCTCTCATCTCCTGGTAGTCTCTGGTCGTACATCGCCGAGCGATACTTACCATCCCCCAGGCAGCTCGAGAAACTGAGACCGTGTCATCGGATACACTCTCGGGCCCCGTTCAGTGGACAGTACCACCGATAACCTATGCGTGGGGTAAGTCGAGGGGACCACCAGGCCTACGTTTCTTACAAGTGCACGCTTCAGCCATCTATGAGGATCCTGCATTCACCCTGGCAGGAAATTGATAAGTTACCATGCTGGACATGGATCCACTGCCCCAGCTTCGCGCCTTGTTTGACCGGTTAGTCGCTCAATTTCCATTCACTGACATTGGCGATATCGCACTCGAATCATTTAATTCACAGGCACGAAGGTATCACCAGTAGGAACACCCGTCAGTTATGTGCACTTGAGCAGGCAGAGACATCACATACGTGCCAAGAGTGTGCTGTACGAGCACACCTGTAACACCAACACATTGCATCAACGATGCCAAGTCGGGGGAGTCTTTGGTCTTCCCTCTCACACCCTGGGTCTGGTCTACCCATATTATTGTGAGTACATTCTCGTAGTGAGTCCATCATCATATACATGGAATACACGGCCTGTCGTCTACTGTCTACGTATGCCATGTGTAGTTGGGACTGAAGTACTGAACATCCACAGTGAGCCGACATTAGCAAATAGACAGGTCACGCACTGTCTTCTCAGACATGCCTAGCATTAGTATGGTGGTGGTTGCTCCAAACGTTGGCTTCCGCGACACCCCACCGTCCCCCAATTCCAAACTTCATATACATAGACTACGATCACAGTCATCTCAGAGCTCGGTTATAAGTAAGATTAATAGGACTCATGCCGATGTACGACAAAAACTCAGGGAAACCGTGTCCATTCATGCCTCGTATCACATCGCCTAGGCTCATGTGCCTCATCAGGTACACCACGGCGAAAACACAACATCCACATGGGAAACGTAATCGTGAGATTAGCATACCTGGCTCCTTCCTATTGTTGATTCAGTATGAGTTGAACAGCACGGGAGAAGGAAAGTAATGCGCACTGTTAGATGGACCCCCGCAGATTCGGATTGAGATGAATTATTCACCTGTTGTGCCTAATAGGATGTGAACTGTCATGCTGAGGACCGCCATTACTAGGAGACGTACTGGATCCGCCTCCGGTGCACGTGCACTATGCCCGCTAGTGGAAGCGCCTTCATTCGGACGTTTCGTGGCCGTAGTCTTTTGAGGTACGAACGCTACACCCCGCTGCCTTGAACAAGGGAACCCAGCAACGCGCGACTGGCGCGAATGCACTTATCGACGAAGATGATCAACTATGGTTCGGCTTGATTTCTGTTGGAACTCCCCCCAGCACCTTCACTAGTGAGTGTTCTTGCATTGTCAGCAAACATATGACCCACCTTTTAGTAGTGGCTTTCGACACGGGGTCGAGGTACGCTTCCGTAGTCCAGCACGGGTGGACTTGCTGACCGGCTTTCAGTGATCTTTTCTTGCCAGGACCCGACTGTACTTCAACCTGTACCGGTCATGCCATCTACGATCCCAACGTCTCTTCAACTTCTCAAGACTTGGATCAGGTTTTCACGCTTTTGTATGAAGATGGAAATGTTTCTGGAAGACAATTTTCGGAGACAGTCACTGTTTCCGGACTCACGGTTCGCTTGGATTTTTTCTCGACGCGATGATGACCGACTGCTGGGCAGGCAGTAGACCAAACCCTTGTCGTTGCCTCAAAATACTCCTCTAGCTTTGCAGTAGCCGAATTCTTACCGGATGGTTTGATGGGGATGGGCTTCCAGCCTATCTCTTTTCCCAATACTAGCTCCGTCTTTGAGAGTTTGATCTCCCAGGGACAAGTGGGTGAACCGGTGTTTTCATTTAAACTCGCAGCCTCTGGAGCAGAGTTGTATCTTGGCGGTGCGAACTCGGCGTTGTACACGGGCAGCTTCAGTTACACCCCTGTAACGCAAGTTGTAAGCTACGGATTAGGCATATTGTTTGACCGTCACTGACACTGATTATTCAGGGTTACTGGGAAGTCAACATGGATAGCGTCAATGTTGAACGTTGAAGGGCGGCCAGTGCTGACAAACGTTGACTCCATCATTGACACTGGCACTACGCTCATTATTGGTAATCCCTCGTCAGTCGAAATCCTGTATGACGCACTTGGTGGTGCCAGCGCGACAGACACGTTAGGCGAAGGGTACTACACCTGTATGCTTGCCTTCAGTCGCTTCATTTCCGCTACTTCATTAATACCCCGCAGTCCCATGCGATCGCTTTCCTTCGAACATCAGCTTCACCTTCGGAGGTACTTCGTTTCCCATCTCCACGGATACTCTCAACTATGGACCGATTATTCCTGGTTCGAACGATTGCATTAGTGGTATCATTGGCCAGGACACTGGTGCTTGTGAGTCCCTCACATTCTTAATGCCTCATTTCGCCTCGCGCGCTCGCGGTGCCGGGCGTTGGCATGATGCTCATTATGCTCTTTTTTAAACCAGCATTCTGGATTGTCGGAGACGTGTTCCTCCAAAACGTCTATACGTCATTCGATGTCGGTAATACCCGTGTTGGATTCGCCCATCTTGCTTGACAAGTACTTTTGTAACTTTGACTTGGTCAGACACAAGAGATGTCCACGATAACGTACTTGTGATTAATTATGTTGTGTTATGCTTTGACCACATGGAACTACAACTACATGAGACGTCGGGAAATGTCTGGTGTCTATGCGAATCGGGTATGTGCTGCGATCCAGGGTCGTTTCATTGTTCAGCGAAGGTCCACGGCATTTATTCTGCAGGACCAGTTGGCTTTAGTGTGTGCACAAAGGTCGTTAGACGGTATCCTAGACGCGACCATCTCGATGAGGTAGGGGGAAATCTGTTTAACAAACGTTCCACCCCCTGCACGTGTTATCTGGCCATGGCAGAACTCGTTCAGCTAGCCTCAAAAGTCAAGTCAGAAGAGACCCGTAATCCGAATACCAAATGCACCCGTAAGATCATTGGTTTCAAAGGGCGGAATCAACTTCTTTTACCGGCGGGGGTGAATGCCTGAATTCAACAACCCGTAATGACGGACGTGCATAGTGACAAGGAAGCGGATGTGCCGCATGATCTGAGACAGCCTTGTACTGTTACGGTGTGAATTACGAAGATCCACCAATGACCAAGACTGCCTATCTGCCAAAGTGAGATAGATAGTGACAGTAATATTACTAACCTGTGTTGGTCCGACCGCCGCATCACCACAAGCGCACGCATCGGAGGTGGGATGAAACCATTAGTCCATCATGACGTGAGTTTATGATGCAGCGCCTAGGCAATCTATCATTGACGGATAGACAGCATACGGGAATACACGACAGCTTTTGGTGTCGTGCAAAGGCGCTGGAGGTAACGAGTGATTCAGTCTCCGCGGGTAGTCATGTTGAGTGACCGGGGGCTTATGCCGCTTGAATACCCGTGGATAGCATGCGATGGTCTTACTTCTTCGTTGGCGTTGATGGTTTATACCTGTGTGGTTGATTATGGGGGATATCCATATAGCCAGGTGTGCCGCGTGGAATGGGAGGCTGATCACTGCTCAGGTTGTGGTAGTCTAATAATGGCGATCACTGTTCAGTACAGTACTGAATATCCACAGCGAGCCGTACGTCCGCATGTCACGTGAGTGGTTGGCGAAGAGTTCTAACGTTATCGCTTGACGATTTCCATCAGCCTTTCGAGTATTCCGATTGGGCAAAATCAGCACTATACCATTTTCGTCTGTCCAGAAGGTGTTCTGGACCCCCCGTGACCTCGGCTAGCCCGGTCTGTCCAGCAGATGCCGGCCGGCCATCGGGCATAGTCGGACCTCGAATCGGACGTTCGATTGTTCGAAAAGTTCGCACCTCCGCCTCTTTTTGGCCTTCAAATTTCATCGGTCACCGGTCACCACTCATAGTGTACACGGTGCGTCCTCACGAACCCCTTCCTCCCGATGCTTATCTGTGCTTGCAGACAGCTCGGCATCGACGGCGTGTCCTCACCATCCCGTTCCACCTCTTGTGCCCCCTTATCACTCACAGCGTACATGGTGCGTCCTCGCGACCCCGTGCCCTTCTTCCCGATGCTTATCTGTGCTTGCAGATGGCTCGGCATGGAGGTCGTATCCTCACGACCCCGTTCCTCCCCTTGTGGCCCATTGTCACTCACAGTGTACATGGTGCGTCCTCGTGACCCCGTGCCCTTCTTCCCGATGCTTTTCTGTGCTTGCAGATAGCTCGGCATGGAGGTCGTATCCTCACGACCCCGTTCCTCCCCTTGTGGCCCATTGTCACTCACAGTGTACATGGTGCGTCCTCGCGACCCCGTGCCCTTCTTCCCGATGCTTTTCTGTGCTTGCAGATGGCTCGGCATGGAGGTCGTATCCTCGCGACCCCGATCCTCTTCTTGTGGCCTGTACATGGTGTGTCCTCGCGACCCCGTGCCCTTCTTCCCGATGCTTATCTGTGCTTGCAGATGGCTCGGCATGGAGGTCGTATCCTCACGACCCCGATCCTCTTCTTGTGGCCTGTACATGGTGTGTCCTCGCGACCCCGTGCCCTTCTTCCCGATGCTTTTCTGTGCTTGCAGACAGCTCAGCCTCAACGGCGCGTCCTCGCGACCCCGTTCCTCTTCTTGTGGCCTGTACATGGTGCGTCCTCGCGACCCCGTGCCCTTCTTCCCGATGCTTTTCTGTGCTTGCAGACAGCTCGGCCTCAACGGCGCGTCCTCGCGACCCCGTGACTTCTTTTGTGGCCTTTCGTCACAGCAACTGTTGAGGTGACCTTTGCCATCACTGACCCTGCTGTTGTCAACTTAACCATCGACCTTGCCACGCCCGTTGTCCAACTGACAAGTATGCCACCTGATATGGACTGGGACTACCCTAGCACGCGCATGCAGGGCAGTGTTACCTCGCGCAACACACCCAAGGCTCTCACCTACGACCTGCTGATTGGTGCTGTGATGATACTTGGATCTGCTAGACCACCAATGTCGTTGCTGATGGAATATTGAGCAGCGCCATGAAGGGGATCTGACTCACTCCTTTGACAGCACAGCCATGTTCACTGCCTGATCACTCAGCATACATTAATGCATAGTAAAGAGCATGAGAAAAATGTGGTGGCGCATTTGTCTGCTCGTTTCCGTGTGGCTTTGTCCCCTCCAGAGACAGGTGCCGTGTGCACGACTCACTGTAGTGTTCTTCCATGTCACAAAGACTGACACGCAGCTTGTCGGCCTATTTGAGTCTGCTCTGTCCTGCCTTGTTTGTCCAGCTGACTTCGCAAAAATTGCTGTGCTTTTCCACCTCGACCCCGGTCAACCTTGTTTGCCATGTAGTTAGTCCAGATGGCAGATGCCATCTTCCCATCTTGGTGCATTGTTTTTCGCATGTGTGAGTTACCTTGCATTGGGAACAGCTGCTATGGCTGAGTACCTTTGACTTCTGTGGGGTCACCCACAAGAGGAATGTTGCATTGAGAGCAGATCCAGGTTGGTTGTACTTGCTTGCCAACTCGCCTATAAGGAACCTGGTGCTGCTTGGAGATGGGGCCGATGACAACTGGCCATGGGAGCTTGTGGGAGCAGAGACCAGGCACTAAGCTATCAGCATTGGTGGGTCTGGCTGGCTGTGTGCAAGGATAGTGGCATGTTTTTGGTCAAGGTGGCGTTTGAGGTGGGGGTGTATATCACTAGGGTGTTCATGCTATTGAGGATAGTAGCAATACTCTAGTATTGCCTGTATCAAGTTTATTCTCTAATGGTAGTTTGCTTGCCTAACTGACCCTTGGAGCCTGCTCAGAAAGCAGTGTGTCCCGAATGGGATGTGTGCTCTCGAATTCTGGTGCAAAATGAATGCCATAACTGGATGAACAATGGATCAGTACTCAGTGATCGCTGTGACTGTGTTTTATAAAGTGGCATATATTTGTCAATAAGGGAGACATAGCTAAAAAGGTTGGTGCTAGTCTAAGGGGCTTCGAATGACCCAAGAATGAGCACCCCATGTGTTGGACGCGACAACTGTGTTATACACTCTAGAAGTAAAGTCGGCCCATTTCTCAGGCATCTCTTTATGCCAAACGTCGAAGACATTTAAAGCACTTGTCTTCACTTGGGCAAAATAGTTGATGGTATTGATGTCCTCATTTCCAATTGGCTGGTATTCTCCCGTTTCCCATTCGAGCACAGCTTTTATAATCTATAAGAACAATTAGAGCATTTGAATCAGAAACCAGTTGATCTCACCTGTTGTACTGCCAGTGATGCTTCTCCAACAGTGCAACCACCAGGTAGGGGCAGAGATAAAGGAGTGGGGCCTGCAAAGCCAAATATCAAAGTTCTGACGACCTGTTCCAACACAATATCTCCTATTTTTGTTGGTGTCCAAGTCTGAGTATTGTTATGTTGCTAGTTTTAGCATAGGATATTCCACACAAAGGGCACAAACTTACCCTGTTTGATCCTGGCTTCCCATAGTAAGGCATGCTTGTTAAAATAAACTTTACCACCTCCACATTATCACCTGGTGCATTCTTCCCCCCCAGCTGGTAATACTGACAAACCATTGCACGAGCAATGCTAAGTGCAGCATCTTTGTTACGGTCCAATACTAGCGTTTGAGGGTTTGCATACAGCTTGCATGTAACCTCGTCAAACTGAATAAGTTCAAGAACAACTTGATAAGCGCGGCTAACTGCCATAAAATCCCGGGCAGTAGTTGTTGGCATGCGTAGCGTAAGGGGAACATTACCACTGAGACCATAGTAAGCATTTGAAACGTGCGCTGTGTGTTGACCCTGTAGATCCACAGTAGTCTCCTCTTGCCTTGCCATGCCTAGGTTGATTTTTGGAAAGTACTCTCGCAGAATTGCAGTTACAAGGTTGCGAAGGAAACAACAGGTAAGTCGGACTGGGAGACTGGAGGTACTTTCTTGCAGGACCTTGTTAACCTTGGATCCGTTCCAGAGACAGGCGTCCTGCTGCTTCTGAAACGACTTGGCCACCAGAAAATTATGAACAAAAATGCAATGTCGGTACTGTTGGTGAGAAGAGGACGGAAATACGATAGCAATGAAGGTTATTACGATGGGTCGTAAAACCCCAAGGTAAAATAAAACAGCCTTCGCAAGCACTGGCGGGACTTGCCAAACACATTCTCGAACAGTCTTGTTCAGCTGCTTCGACCTTGGGTTGCCTAAGGCAAGTACGCCATCCAAGAGAAAGAGGTTTCGAGGAGAATCCGTGGCTGAGTCGTGATCATATTGAAGGGACGCCATCTGGAAATCTCGGGGTGGGACACCAACCGTCTGTACCAAAGCAGCACATAAAAGGCCCTGAATATGATTGTCGAGGATAAGCCAGTCGTTAATGGCTTGGGGGTCATGCCCAGAAGTGGATGGGTTTAAAAACGGCTTCGTCCCGCTTGTCGAACCGCTTTGAAGAAGGGATTGTTGTGTGGCAGACAGAATTGGTTGGAAGATCACGGAGTTGGAGGGCTGTTGGAACAAGGAGCACCGGTCCATAAGGCTATCAGAGAGGGTGGTCCAGTTGAACTTGTTGTAGTGATCATGGCAGTCAGCCGGCAGGGAAGACAGAATGGCCTGTTGACAGGCCGATATGGCGGACATTGCTGCTGATTTCAGCGCAGTAAATGGAATTTGAATGGAGGAACCATCCGCAACTCTGACAGTAATGTTATCACCCTGTCGAGAACAGGCAAATCTTGAATTGCTAGACTCTAGACGAGCAGTTGGAGCAGCAGCCAGCCAAACAGTTTTCATTCTAGTGTAAGGTGTTGATCGTTCCGTGGATCGTGGCTGCACCCAAATAGCATTGTCCCGGAGGCATCTATAGCCTCCTTCAGCTTTTAGATGGGAGAAAGAGCTAGTGAAACGCACTTGAGCAGTCGGTTTGGCTCTGTTTGCTGGCAATCGCCCTGATCATCATTGAGAAGGTCGAGCAAGGTAGCTAACACCATACTAAGTCAGGCCTCTGAACAACGGGTAGCAGTAGCCAATCCTCAGCTTACCTGCCACCTTTTTCATTGTTGTGGACTCTGGCTCTGGGGGACTGTTTTCGGAACTTTCCAATACCCCTATATCTCCAGACTCCCTCGTATCTTCCTCAATTTCATCCTCAACCTCATCTTCAATATCATCATATTCTTCTTCACTCAACCCCTCATCAGATCCGGACAGGGTTCCCAATGGCTTATTGAGGTTGATTCCTATCCAATGGGATTGATTATGTGGTACAAACTCTGTCAATTCAAGGAGCTGCAAGCGCGAGTCATGAAAGAGGGCAACAAGAAAGGTATGTTGAAGGGCTGCACATCTCCGGGTGAGACTATTTGCTGGCTGAAAGCGACCGTTTGGAAGCAATGACCCTATGCAAAGAGCATAGTCTGTAGGGCATGCTAGCTTTTGCCCATGAGAGTTTACCTCGTGGCGAATGATGGAAAGCAGGAGGTTGTGAAGAGCTGGAAGGAGTTCAATGAGCCTGGGCTTGCCAGGTGGCTCAATCAACTTGTATAAAGCAGATAACGCAGCCTTCTGGTCCACTGATAGCTTTTTGAGCAACGCTTGCAGGCCCCCGAGCATAGTCATAGCTGTTTCACGATCCCTTGTCATCAAAATGTGAGAGATCCACAGGAGAAACGCCAGAGTACACTGTATGGGACGCGCATAGTGAATATATGTCCTTTCCTGTAGCTGACGCAGCCTTGCATTGGTGCTAGGTAGGCATAATGAGTCCAAAAACAATATGCTGATAAGAAAGTAAACATACGAAGATGTCAAACAGCTGCGAACGTCAGAGCTAAGAGAAAAGGCATATCGGTTACCGTCCAAAAGATAGCCTGGGACTAGTCGACAAAGCGAGCACAACGAAGCATAGAACTGCTGATCTTGAGGTTCGATCAACTCATACTGTTTTCGTAAAGGCGATTGTGAAATCCATTGCAGGGTTTTCTCCGGGCACTGTAAGGATTGAGCGAACTCCATCCATCCCAACTCTTGGAGAAATGGGGCAAATGGTGCAGAAACGCAGTTGGGACCTGGGGTCTCTCCTAAGCTCGACCGTAAAGTTAATGAGTGTTGAATTAAGGGCTGCGCTGGAGTCCAATCTGTTGGTAGCTTGATTACCCATTGATAGTCGGGGTCTATTTTTGAAATGTGGCGATACGGACGGATGATATATCGAAAAGCAAGAGGTGTGGATGGGGAAAACATGCCGTAGCATCGGCCAGCAGCTTTTTTCCCCCCATCTGCCAGTACTTTATCGTGATCCCGGCGCCTTTCACCAAGCGAACCTGTTCTTGCTGTTGCCCAATAACCGCATCCAGGCTCTGAACATTGGTGCGCAGGTTCAACGGATAGGCCATCGATCGGCAGGGCAACTTCCACCGGAAGGGGAAAAACAGCGTTTTCCGGAACACAATAGGCAGAAAGAATATGATTCGATAAAGCAGACCGGGCAGATTTTGAGGGAATGATATATAAGTGGGGATGACTCTTGTTTGGCCGAAGATGATAGAGAAAGTCCTTTGGGCGAATAAACCCCTTGCAGGTACGACAGAGAAACCCCATAACAGTATATTCAATCTGTAACCTTTCCAGAGCAATACACTGAGTGAATGGAACATAAGGAAAGCTCCCGTCCGACACGTTGACATGGGAGTGCTCGTAGCATAGAATCGAACCCTTTGCGACAGAAAGAACGGGTTTGGCAGGTTTGGGTCTAGAGACGGCAGAGGATGGTACGAAAGGACTTGCGTAACCGAAGCGGGGTGTAGACGAGGAGGGAATCGGGGCGCTTAGCTTTCCTCCTTTTCTCCGAAGTCTTGGAATAGGATGACTGAGAGTTTTCTCCTCTGCAGTGTTCTCAAGCTCCACTTCGTCATCTGATTTTGGGCTCCGCATGTTATCATCCTCGGAACTAGAAAAAACTTCTAATGGAATGTTGTAAGCTTGTAGGTTCAAAGACAACGAGATGTTTGAGAGAAAACACCTGAAGACGCAACAGTAGTCTGCTTTTGCCTTGCATCAGCTGTCTGACCTTGACGAGGATGTTTATTGGGATGCAAATGGTTGGCATCAGAGCAACTGCGTTTCATGGTCGAAGACTGTTGGTGGCAACTTGACGGAGAAGGGTTGGGGAGAATACCACGAAGTGACTCACCAGGTAAGGTGCCGGTTGAGCTAGCGGCGGAACAACCACGTAATGCCAAGTTGTGCTGGCGACCACCATGATCCCTGTACTCATGACCATCCAGCCATCATGGCTTCAGTAAGAAGAGCTGCCGTTGCCTATCTTAAAGCATAAAACAATGTCGAGTAAAGTAGATCACTCCTCTGGCTATCAATGTGACATGCAAACTGGAAGCAGGCTGCCAGCTGAGTGACAACTTTGTGTGCACAGTTAGCACCTCTCACCCAGATCTCGGTTACGTCAGGAAGACTAGAGCCAATAGCTACCGTTGAAGCAGGGCGTCTCCCTAGTTGCCAGGCAGGACCTTTCTTAGGTATTGGTTCCAATGTACCTGAGGGTTGCAAGACAGTGGCAATCAGATGCTCAGGCTGGAGAGACGTACCTTTAGAGGTATCTGCTTAGTAAGACCATTCACACGAGAGTCCGAGTTTGCCATCCGCCGGTCCGACCGACCCACACCATCCCCGACTGTCTGTCCGTCTGTAGGTTGTCCTATCCGAGAAAGCACAAACGCAACCATCCCGCGTCGGCGAAAGAGCTCAATTGGAAAAGACTTTTCACCCACTACATTCACATACTCACTGTTCTCGCCAGGCGGCACTGGATGCAGCGCTTACTTAACCAACCAAATTAGGCAGGTGTCCTGGTACTAACGAGGTGTATATTGACGAGGCCAGGTTTAAGAGAGTAGGAGGGGAAAGACAGAAAATAGTTGATTGTTTGGTATTTATGTACAGGCACTTAAAAAAGAGGACAGAGCTATCATTGCAACGAGAGACTGAGCAGAAAGGCACACAATTGACAAAGTTGGATAAACGAGATAAGTGCCATTTTGGCAGAGTAAATGATAAGTGCGATGTCCTGAAATTTTGATACAGAAAAGGGCAAAGGCCCCGCTCGAGCCGTGTCATTTTTCAAAATTCCCGCGCTCAGCGCTGGCCCTACTTCGTGGATGGTGCGACCGTGCGAGTGTTCGCCACATATTGTCTTTCCCTTCTGACTTAACTCAAGAAGCTGAACATGCCAGCAATGTGGAGCCAAGCCATCGATGAATTCAAGCCCGGATGTGCGACGCAAGGGACGGTACACACCTTTTCTTCCGTGACCTGCTCCCCCCTGCCTTTTACTTCCGTTTGGGGTCCCGCCCAGTATCGGTTCATACCCATTCTCTGTGAACACTGCCGTGACTCCCCTCTGAGCCGCCAAGGACTAGTGATTACCGCCTCCCGGACTACTCTCCAGCTCTGGAGCTCGCGTGCGTGTGCCTACTACAAGTCTACAACATGTTCATGCATCAGTCTCGCTCATACTCAACCCCTCCTGTTCGCTTCCCGGTCTTCTCTTCCTTTCTTCAGTCAGCTGAGTTGGTGACGGTGCGCTTCGTTTGCTTTTCCATCTCCCTTTCCTCACCCATACTCAATCCCCCCTGCTTTGCTTCTTGGTCTTCTCTCGCTTTCTTCAGTCGGTCGATTTCGTCAAGGCTCCCGTTCATTTGCCTTCCCCCCTCCCTTTCCAGTGAGTTCGCCGTCGCCCGAGTCACTGCTCCTACCCGACTCGGCTCGACTTTCCCGAACCCGACCCGAGGCCAGCGCGCGTCACGTGTGGCTGCCGTCCTTTCCCTTTATTGGTCACAACCCCCATTATGTCAGCCAGTGCTGTATGGGGTCAGTCGCGACCCTCGCGACCCCGGCATTGGCCGAGCTCCTGACGGCTTGTCAAAAATCGAATAACCTGACTTCTCACCGGGATTCACTATTCATTTCAGGCAAGCTGACTAATGTGGTTTCAACCACACTTGCGAGATTGTGGGTTCCATCCTGTCTTCATAATTACCTGTGCAGGTATCATTAACCTCACTTATAGGCCTCAGGTTGTGTTGTTCACAGGACGAGCACTATGCCTACCCTTACTAGTTTGCGAATAGGTCTGGTAGATTACACAACTCTTGTTTTTTTGGTACTAACAAGTTTTCCTTCAGATGCCAGGAGGCCACTCTCGTCTTCCAGAGCCTGGTCTCCTCGTCAATGCAATGACCTCCAGCCCAGGATAAAAGATCCACAGCCTCATAAAACGGAATCCAAACCTTCAAAGTGTGATCAACAAGAAATCCTAAGACGCGATGAAAAAATCGTGTGTGATGGCTCCGATAAGCAAGATAACCCTAAAATCAGTTGAGACTGCCATCCATGTGTGCGACGCTGCTTTTCTGTTAACCATTTTTAGACCAGGTTCTTTTGTTTCTAGCAGATAGTCCGCTCGACATAATTCGTGTCAGTGTATTCTATCTCAAATGCAGGCCACTGACGCCAGTGCTCATTAGAGTGTTGATAACTTCACACGAAACGATTACGCCGACCTTCTAGAGGCGCTTTCAGAGAGGTATCCCCGTTTGCATGCCAAGTGAGTCAGTGAGTCGTGGAAGTGTGAACAGGCTGCAACCGCACATTTTTCGACAGATTAACCTACATCTACGAAGAAAATTTCCTATTGATCATGAGTCCTTCCAGCTTACACGAGAGCATCCTTACTGCGATGATCGATGTAGTTGGCGACTTCACAAGGATGATCGGTCACGATAAACGCACCCATAAGGTCACCACCGCGATGAACAAGCGCATCTACTATAACCCACCGTGTCAGGAGGGGGAGCGGAATCTTAGGGAAGTCATCCCTGATTTCCAGCTCATGATCGAGGTCAACGCAAATGGAAAACGCCGCACAATCCCAAAGTGGGTGGGTGAGGTTGTGTTCACCGCCTCCGCTTCGAAAACCCGTGACCGCCTCAAGGAGGTCATTGCTGCCAAGCCATCTATTGATCTCGTATTTCTATTCGTCATTCACGAGTTGCCTAAGTGGGGATATCCGGCCCTCGACAATTCCTTTGCACAGCAGCTGTATGCTGAACCCCCTGTTGAGTACGAGTTCTTCGATCCCACAATTCAAGGAAACGGCATGGGTCCTGTAGTTTGGAGGGGGGTTACCTGGGTGTCTATTTCGCAGATCTCACTAGAAGTTTATATGCGCTCCCCCAAAGACGGCAAGCTAACCCTCGATATTGGCCAACAAAGCGAGTACTCAGTGCATGGAGTACGTCCATAGTCTTCTTCTATAGCATCTCCTAACGAATTTATAGTCACTTCACCCCTTTCTGTCCACAGCGGCGGTTGACCGATTGTTGAACGATGCGTCTGGAGCATTCAAGGCCTCCGTTCTTGCCATGATGCAGTCGGGCACTGGACAACCGGAATACATCGAGCAAGTGCGTCAGTCGATAGCAACTTTAACGGTGCCCTGGGAGAGCTTGCTCGACTCTGTGCGAACAGCTGTACAGGAATGTGCGTATGAGCGCTATCTGAAGTGGTATCACAGCGAAGTCCGCAGGGGGATTGGACGTTCATAGTACTAATCACTGACCGGTTCATCAATTACTTTTTATCATTTTCGTCGATATGATATACATTGTAAACAATCTCGCGAAGTCCTTGTCCATTGAGAACGTTCATTGGAACCTCCGCAAGCCAAGCTATACAGGTACTACATAACTATCTGGTAGAACGAAAGACAACCCGAGGTAGCATATGTGTCATCGCATAATTCAATCGAACACGGTAAATCGAGGCAGTGTCGTCAGATTTGGTCGTTAGATATCGATATCATCGCCAGCGTCAGGGACGCGGGCAGCTCAGACGGTGATAAGTCTCCAGTGGTGGAAGCCACCTTCATCGTAAGACCTTACCAACCCTCTGAACTTATGTTGGTCGAGCAGGTAGTCGATGCGCTTCAGTCCCTGGCTAGCCTTTACTTGCGCCGTCGAAAGCTTGCTCCGGTATCTCCGAGTGTACGCACGCGCAATCGCAGTCTCCTTGGATACGCTGAGCCTGGCCCAGTCTTGATGCGTGATCTGCCTGTGAAGCAAGGAGTGGATCATGTAGAGGACGTCACCGAGCGTGATCGGGGGTGGCAGCGTGGAAGTGGTATATCCATCGTAGTGGAACTCTAGGTCAATCGGCCATTGCGGAATGGCATCGTGTGTGATGCGCATCCGCATGATGGACGGGTACGTCGCGGGCTCGTGCAGCTCCGCGGCGGATATCAGGGTATATTGCCCAGAACTGAAGTATCGGAAAGGGGAAAAGGACGGCGAGGTGAGGTCAAAGTAGAAGTCCATGTGGGGCACTTCTCCATTGAGGAGAGGATGGATCTCGAAGAGGGAGGTGGGGCTAGCCCATGGGGAGGCTGGTCTCCATGGTCGGGAGCCTCCGCCAAAGGATCGTCTTTGGGGTTGCCACGGTGAGGGAGGAGCTGAAAGAAATGGGCTGGGGGGCTCCCCACAGTGCTAGGGCGGTCTGTGAGCACGGGGAGGGGGCGTCCAAAAGGGATCGTCATAGTGAGGTGTGGTAGGGCGGAGGTATGGAGACGAAGGGGCATGTGGGAAGGGTGGATAAAGCATAGCGGGAGGGATGAATGGCGAGGATTGTGTGATGGACCGTACCCGAGATACGGAGTGGGCTCGTATGGCAAAGGGGTATAGACGTATGGGGCAGACATGATGATGTTGCTCGAAGACTGCGTTATCGTGGGTATACAGGACGCAGGATTGAGTTATATCAGAGGAGAGTACGTGGCTCAAAACACAGCCTATTCGACATACCTCACAGCCACGATGGCCGAGGCAGTCCAATGCCCAAGTGGCTTCGGGCTTTGGTTTGGCTTATTGGGGGTAGGCGGAGAGCCGTAGTGGACGCTGCGCTATTCACAAAATACAACCTTGAGGCTGTTGTGAGTTGGCAGTCTTTACCAAGCAGAGCTGCGCCACATGAGGGTGACTTACCAAGTCCGGTAGGCAGCCGAAGCCTAGCGTATGGTCCAGTTGATCTATAGAATGCTTCGCTGGATCAATGATGGGGGCGGCGGTTAGGGGAGTAAAGGCGGTGCCTTAGCCAGTGCTGCGCGGGCAGTAATTAAGTACTCCGCATGGGTTGATATGATCGTCCTGGGAAGCTCGATGCCATGTTTCTCAGCATTCGGCGCTTGGGCGGCCATGGGCAGATTCCAGGTCTACAGTGGGTTGTATGTCCGGAAGAAAAAAAACTTCACATGGGTCAGGGTCTTGTGGGCACTGAGGCCTGACGCCCCACCCAGCCCCACTGCCTTCAGTAGTGTCGCATTTGACGCATTCGACACCGTCCTCGAATGTACCGCCCCCTCTAATGGGGCTACAGAGTCACGATGTATTGACGACACCGACTGATCTGAAAGATGCACGACTGCCAAAGAGGGACCCATCGTGTCGTCTACAATTCGGCTTAGATCGAGATCGATGTTGTCTCTGTTTGCGAGCGGGTCCATGAGTCGCATGCCTTCATGTGGTGGGAGCCGGACGTCTTCTCTGACGGGCCATGAAGGACTGGGGAAGGAGTGCCTGTGGTCACTGCCATTGCCGCATTCGCTCGCGTCCCAAGAAGTCTCGTAGTTAGTGTACCTGTGAGGCCATCGGGGATTGACATCAGTGAGATCTCCGTCGTCGAGCAGGGTCGCTCTTGAACCTATTTGGTTCCATTCCAACCTGATCGCATTCAAAAGGTTAAGTCTCTTGAAACATTTCCGATGGGCGAAGAATGCAGTAGAGAGAAGGAGAATGAGGACGACTATTCTGCCCGCTGCAGAACCGCCGACGATGACCACACGGTCGCCTTAGGAAGAGCCTGGCAGTGCGGGTGTTGCGCTCAGAAATGAAGTTTGGGTCTGTGTGACATGAGATGTGGGTGAAGATGGCGATCCGAAGAAGAAACGCACGACTAATGCGGATCCATTGACGTAGGTGGTGTGCGAGGACATGATGATCGTTGGCATTCCCTGTTGCGGCGGCGTGGAGGGCTGTATAATTGTTGAACGGGGTTCAGATGAGGATAGTGAGGCCATAGATGACGTAGTAGATGGTGCAGTAGATGAAGAGGAAGTGGTGGGAGAGAGTGTGTACTTGGGACGCTGCTGCTGGATTGCGAGGTTGGGGTAAACTGCGGCATAATTTGGCGGGGTGATGTTTGTATTAGAAAGAGTATGAGACAGAGGTACCGTGTATTACCTTGTCGTTCCAGGCGAACTAGATGTTGCAGTGGACGTGGTGGGTTCCGAGGACGGAGGTGAGGTATTTACGCAGCTACTTGTTGGCGGTGACGAGATTTCCGATGTTGGGTCCGTCGTGGCTGCTGAGCTTGATGTCTATTGCAAGGAGGGAACATAGAAGAATCATGTCAGAATCATGTTCATTGCGGAGAACAAGATGTCGTAAGGGGCTCAGCAAGCGGAACGCCGATCAGGTGGTACGGGCTCATGAGACTCATTATAGTCTCGGTCCCGCCAGAAGTGATGGTATCTGAAACGGTCCCGTCGCTAGAGGTTGCTCCACCAGAACTTGGGGCAGATTGGCGAGGAAAGCGCTGGCGGGACATCCGGACACAAGTTTCGATTTACAAGAACGGGAATGCTGTGAGATCAAGCGAAAGACATTCAAAGAACAGGTCAAAGGGGGGAAAATCTGACGAGGGCGACGAGGGCGACAGGGAGACCGACGGCGCGCACAACTTGAAGGCAGCTCTTGTCTGTCTCTGTGCCAAACGGTGCCGCTGTAAATATGCGCGGAGCACCTAGCAGCGGTGCATAGCCAATCATCTCGGCCAGCTGGTGCATCCGTCGCGATGAACAGGGGCACGTTGAGGTGGCAGAGGCTCGGCCCTGTGCATTTTCGGTTGTGGCAGGGCAGCTTCTGGGGAAAAAGTGGCAGGAAGAGGAGTGGGGGTGAGGCACTGGCGGTATCGAATAGCTTTAGCACGTCACTCACATGCTCGCCATCATTGTCCATTGCTATCATCGTCTTCAAGCTTCAAATTTCAAATCCCGATGTCGCCATCGTCGAAGGCGGCGGTGATACGGTGAGTGTTGGGGGTGATTATAGCGCGTGGAGTCACGTGGGCAGAGGGGATAACGCCGCGAGCGAAAAGGCCTCATGTGCCAGGATTCTACCAAGTGAGCCTCACCGTATTCGCGCCTGCCTTTCTTGAACTCAGCCGTCCCCTACGCGGCACGCGATATTGTCGTGTGCTTCCCACGATGGTTGATTGGATCGTCCACAACAGCTAAGACCGTGTTTACTTCGTGCGACCATGCGACACCCTCCAATATCATTACTGTTTCCTGGGGGCTGTAGATAGTCTCGTAACCAGCCGTTTTTTGGCGTTCGAATCAGGCGTTGCCATCTCTGATGTCCACTGCTCAACTTGCTCCTCGTCCTCCCACCGACATTAGCCTGATCGCAAACACAGCGCCAAAGGATGTCCAGATTCATACGCGCTTCCACTAGAGTATCTGTATGTCCAAATCTCATCCTCTTGCTATTGCATGTGATCCCTCGCCACACGCGTCCACTTCCAACCTTGCCCTGATTTCATTATCGTGTCCCCAGACACATCTTTGGGCAAGCAGCCAAAAAGGAACACAGCTACGATAACCTCAAGGTCTCTTCCAGCGCCTGGGACACCAAGCTCATGGCCGCATCCGCAGTGCGTGCCATCCCTGCCGCGTGTACACCAACTAATTGAAACCCCTACAGCGCTACATCAGCATCAATTGGTCTGCATCTGGCAGTGGTGCATTTGCCATACTTCCGCTTCCATCTCCGTTTGGTTCGAGCCAATATGATTTACCTTTGAAGCTCCCCGACATCATTCCCCTTGCCCGTATGCACGTGGCAGCTGTTCTCAACACCACATGGTTGCCAGCAAACGACACTCTCGTCGCCTTCGCCTCCGAAGATGGTACTTTTCTCCTTTGGAAATCCCTAACGGCCTCTTCGATGGTTGGTCCTCAGACACTTGGGAACCTCACAAATTGAAGCCTGTCCCAAGGGTCGACGTGAGCGCGAAGAAAGTAGGTCACTGCTTTGCAACACTCGTTTTGGGGCCTGTCCGCCCACTCTGGCTCTCTGTAGCCCTACCGTTCCTCCCTTCCCCGATGTCGCCGCTCGTGTGCCCATCTCGGAAGCCACTGCACTGACAGCCTTGGAAAGGTCAGAATCGGACACAAATCCCTTGAAAAAGGGGACTGGTATGACGCTTTTAGGATCAGCTTTCGTAGTAGTGACATTGGAGGTGGTCGCAAAGTTTTCAGAGGAGCACTGGGCGCGTGTGTTGGCAGAGGGTGGGCACGCCTCTGCAAAGGAACATTAATAGTCGTGGCCTAGACAGAAAAGACTCATGCGCCAAAACACTCCAGACTCGGGCTGAAATTTCGATCAGCGAACAGAGCTGCTTGACGAGAAGCGCTGGCAGCACTTTGGGCGGTGACAACACCATGCAACCCAGTACAAGGATAATAGAGGTGCAATGGACTGGCAGACATGATACCTGAAACGAGCGTCGTGTTGGGGTCTGCAGTGGTGAAGGCGATGTTGATGGATGGGCTGCACATGACATGGCATGGAAGATGGCGTACCTGGGTAGATATCAAACAGAGATTCGGCAACATCCCACCTGACCAGCATACACTCCGAGGTGAACGTGCGCAATTCAAGGGAGAAATGCCACAATGGCAAGGTTGACGTTGAAGAGTCTCTTATAAATTGGCGTTGAATGACTTGAAAACAAATTAGACGAGGGGTATTCTAAAAGGGATCAGTAAAGGGGGCCAATCGTACCACCCCGAACACAAGATTGTAACATGTGCGTGTGCAAGTGAGTAGAAGCATAACAAGGTTTCAAGGGCTGCGTATCCCGTGTTCAGAGGTGTCGACAATAATTCAGGTGAAGGAGACCTACCACATTCGATGATGGTGGTGCTTTTCGCCCAGCGAAAGTTGAGGTGCTTGAGTATGATATTCCAAAGTGCAATGCTGATCGAATAAATCGGCCATTGATATAATATGGATATTTCCTGTACAATAGAATTACGGGCCATAGCGTTAGATGATGATCTTCGCGTCGAGACTACATACGAACGAGTTCGAGTGATAAGAGTAAACGTGGATAGAGTGTAGACTGCTACCCATCGACACGATTTGTCTTTGCGAGCGCAGTCGCCATCGTTTTCGATGGAGAAGTAGTGGGCTCAAGAGCAGCTAAAAGCAGAGGTGAGCAGACGCAATCGGCCACGATCGTGACCTATGCTCCAACGAGTATAATGGGTAGGCGCTGACAAGCCATGTTAGCAAGGCGTTGACCATGTTCTGGGCTGTAAGAGTCAATAAAAGAGGCTCGTGTCATCTCCGCTAGCCAGGAGTAGAGTGGAGGCGAGAAGACGGCAGAATAGGCGATTATGTTGTAGAGAAGTCGGTAGCTCAATACGGATTTCGCCAGAGGCTCGAATACTTGTGTTGCGGGGGGTGCACTGGCTGAGGGGCACGGTGTGAACATCGTCTTTGTCGATCCATTTGAAGTGGACATGGCACCGATTGAAGCTAGTATGTCGCAGTCAATGGACCCCGTTGATGTAACATTGACGTTGGTCTGATTGCTATGGAATGGCTGTCCGGGGAGCGAGGCTTCTGTGAAGTTGAGCTGACCAGTCGGAACGAGGTCGTATGTCAATTGTCCTGTGTAAGGTGTAGGGGGAGCATGTGTTGAAACGTTAGAGGGCAATGCCTCGAGAGCAGAGAGTATAATGTGCTGATGAGGGGGCCAAGCATTTGGTGCATCCCTAAGAAAACGTGTTAGGAATCACCTCAAGCAACCAAGATAACAATTGCTCACCATTGCGTTCCTGCCCAGTCCACAAAGGTAACAGGGAAAGTGCCGTTATACCTGTTCATGACCATGTACACAGAGGAAAAGTAACCGAACGCGTTCGACTCCAAAGCGAGGACCTCATCGGGGATGATGCCGTTCCATACCGGATAGAACGTTGCCGCCGTGAATATAGAATTGCGCGAATTTGAGGTGAGGTTGAAGTCGTAGAACGCAAGCTTTGATGAATCCCACATGAGGTCCAAGATCC
>JBBPTJ010000149.1:0-21244 GCA_038094035.1 Pulveroboletus aff. ridleyi
GACGGAGGGTGGACTGGGGCGAAGCTAATGGCTATGTACTGTAAGCGAAGAATGGAGCGTAACGCTAAGAACAAGGAATGCTAAATACAGGAGGGCCGGGGTGTCAGGGATGCGGACTCATCGAGAATGCACCGGAGGTCGCAGGAAAGGTGTCCGGAGTTGTCCGGAGTTAAGTCCGGAGTGCCGGATTCGGTGGATATGACATGCACCTGGTACCAGTCAGCACTACCATTCGGGCTTCCGAAATTGCAGGGAAGTTCCTGCAGGAGGTAGTGTGGCTACATGGATTGCCGGAGATGATAGTCTCCGACCGAGATGCCAAATTCACCTCGGCATTCTGGTGCGAACTGCACCACATGATGGGAGTTAAACTCCTGATGTCTATGGTGTTTCATCCATAGACAGACAGTGCATCTGAACATGCGATCTGGAACATGGTTCAGATACTATGCACGCTGGTACAGCCTGACCAGAGGGATTGGGCAGACAAACTGCCCCTTACTGAGTTTGCGATTAACTCAAGCATCAGTAGCTCGACTGGGTTTGCCCCATTTGAACTGAACTATGGGCATATGCCCACCCTGATGCAATGCATCTCGCAAGGGTCCGTGTTGCACACCCCAGGTGTCCAGAAGTTCATATACCAGGCCAGGGAGAACCTGGAGATGGCCCATGATGCCATCATAGAGAGCAGAGTGATACAGATGCATCACATGAATAAAAGGTGGAAGGAGGGAACTGCCCTCCAGGTCAACGACTGGGTTTACTTATCAACCCAGAACTTGACAATGTCAAAGGGCAGAGCTCGTAAGCTCGTATCCAAGTACATTGGACCTATGAAGGTCCTGGCGAAAGATGGTGTCAACGACACCTATACTCTGGAACTCCCTGAGAAGCTCCAGAAGCAGCATATTCATCCGCGATTTCATGTAGCCTTGCTATGTCACTATGAGCAGAACGATGACACACTCTTCCCAAAGAGAGATGCACATGCATTCTACAATGTTGGCTCATCTGATGCCGATGAGTGGTTGGTGGACGAGATACTCGCCCACCGCTGGGAGGGCTGAACAGCCCATTTTCTTGTCAAGTGGAACCTTGGAGATTCCACTTGGGAGCCCAGCTCCAATTGTCACGAGCTCAAGGCCCTAGACAGGTACCTCGAGCTCCATGATGTACAAAATGTACACCAGCTGCCTCGCAAGGCAATGAGTGCACCAAGGCACACGAACCCACCAAGTAGGTAGTGTAGTGGTTCAATCAATCCACAACACTAGCAAATAAATTAACCCACATGACATGGTCGGAAAAAAGAAAAAGAATAAACAAACAGATAAAAAACGATAAACAAGAAAAACAAAGACAAATCATAGGTACAATAGTAACAATGACAAACAAGTACGCCACACATCCAAATAACTGGCACCACCCCCGATTACACTCCCACATCACCGATTGTTTTTATTTCCTTATGTAACATTTCCCCTTTCAGTTTATTTTACTTATATCATATCGTGTCCACCACCTTCTCTCTTCTTACCATCACCATTCTGTGCACCTAGCATGTCCAAGCATAGCCACTCCCCTACCCTGTCCTCAACCTCTTCCCCCCATGTCTCTCAGTTCCCAGAGGGCATCGACCAGGGTCGATTCCTCTCACGCGATCACACACCCCCTGGAGGCTTGTCCACAAGGACGGCCTCCCATGCTGGCTGCCACAGCAGCCGCACTATCAGCAGTGGTGCCAAACGGTGCTGCAACCCTTCCTCATTGCCTGTGTGTGACACTCGTTATGACAAGCATTGCCATTGTCCATCCCCTGGGCAGTGGATCTCCCACTCCCACTTGCCCACCCTCTATCACAAACGTGACTGTGAGGCCTGCAACACCTACATATTGCACCTCAGTGCTGCTGTGGCCATCAATGCAGATGGTATTCCTGAGGCCATCCCTGACCTCACTGACAATGTAGCTTGTCTATGTTGGTGCGATGCATATGCCGACTTGGTGGGTCGCATTGACCACCTCCAATGCAACTATTGTGACCTCCGCTCCTTACTTGCAGAGGCACGTGACAAAATCACCTGGCTGCATGACACCCTTGCCATGTTCTCGGGTGGCACCTCTGATGCATCCCCTCCCATTCCTCTTGCAGTGGCTCCCCAGCCACCAGCTCCTTCTTTTGGGGGGAGGGTGCAGGCAGGTCCTGATGCTCCTCCCCTTCCACTTCCTGCGCAGGCTCTGCCTGCAGTTCCTTCTCACAAGGGGAAGAAGAGAGCAATCTCTCCTCTCCCCAAGCTACCTCCTGTCCTTCCATACGAGGATATGATTGTGGATGAGCCGGCCCCACCACCACTCGTCCAGGGGAATCTCTTCCCTGAATTCACCGGGTCAGAGTTCCCCCAGGGCATCCTCATCCTAGGGGATGCCATTGATTCAAAGGGTGTGTGCACCCTATTCGTTAGGATAGAGGGAAACCTCTATGCGTACCAAGGGGAGTCTCTCAAGGCTTCCCTTCGAAACATCTTGAAGGGGATTCATCCCCCCACTTCTCCTCAGCGGTCTACTGCCTTCACCATCCGTATGGACAGGGGCATCATGGGCCCCATTCGTCTTTACAACACTGGAGACAGTGTCCGCGCCCTGTTCACCAGGGTGCAAAATGAATAAGAGGGGAAGGCCCCTCACCTCAAGCAGGCACAGGACCTGCTCACCTTTCTCCACCTCTGGAGGAAGCATTGTGACCTGGGTGCCAACAAAGTAATGTGCACCGTCATGAAGGAATGGAGGCCCCCCACGTGGGCCTCCGAAAAGGCCAAGAAGAAAAAAGAGGCCATGAAGGAGGCAGCCTGAGCCTCCAAGGATGCAGGCACCCAGCCTGCTGAGACAGCACTACCACCTGCCGCCCCAGTGCTCAAGGAGCATATCATGTCCAGCCCAGCTACCACCACCTTGACCAGTGTCAAAGGAGGCACCACGACCCCTCAGGAGCATGTCGTTCCATCTACTCGGGAGCAGAGCTCTAGTGTGCCACTCGTGTCACATTATGGACCAACCGTCGGGGTCCACGTCCACCACTACCCAGAAGAAGGGTAGCTCTTCCAAGGGCCGTCCACAAGGCCCACTCATCCTATCGGGGGAGAAGCCCCTCCTCCCTCACGATGCTCCATCGTTTGACGCCCTTGATGGGGTGTGAATCGACTATGTCGAATGGTGGCAGTGTAGGTGCCCCACTGATGACCAGTGCTGAGTGATCCAGAAGGTCTTCCCTGGGGCCACTGGCACCCCCGTTGTCCTGGATGACCCTGATTCAGAGCTGAATGCCCCTACCTGACACCAAATGAGGGGTCTCCTCCTCATGGACCAATTAGCTCCTGTGCCCCAAGGGCACGTCCATCAAATGGTGTGGCAACGTGGCCTCACCCATCTCCTTATCATACTTGGGTGGTACAAATCCTTCCTTGACTGGGCCAAGATTGGACCTGCCCAGGGACGCAAGTCTACCTAGGCCGGTGGCTTCCACAAGGGAGTCACCCTTGTAGACATCGCAGCATACCTGGCTGCTAATGGGGTCACCCCCCATGTTGCTGATGACACCGTTCAATGGGCTTGTCAATGCACTTGAGAGATGCTCGAGCACATTGAGTTTGCTGGAGGCGACGAGAACACTGCCACCTGGGACCTCTATGGTCCTTTAAGGACTGACCTCAGGGCCAAGGTCACCGATGAGTCTCTCAGCTGCTCCTTGGAGTGGTATGGGAGGACATACCTCCCTTGGTTGCCCATCCTGGCATCCTGAGGGACTCATCCCTCCTCCAGCGATTCAGCGAGGCCGTCACAGCGTATGATGTGCCTCATGTTCACTGTGGCAATGCCAATGGGGAAGGTTCCCCCATGCAGCAGGACCACTTCGAGGATGGTGAACTCAAGGAGGACCGGTCACAGATGTGATCGGCCTCCCTTGTTGGGACTCATGCGAGATTCAACTCTTGCTTATTTTTTATCTCTTACTTGTTTTGTTCCCTTACTCTTACTATTCCTGTTTCGTCTCTGTTTCATATTCAGTGCTCCAATATGGCCTTCTGTATCTCAACTGTCCTGATCTATCTCGCTCCGTTTCGCTGATCTATACTTACCTCGTGCTCATTTAACCTACATTTTTGAATATATCAAACATGCTTCTTTTTGTTCAAGCCATTACTGGCTCTACAGGGGGAGGGTATAAGGGGCAGTAGCCCCTGTAGATACTAAATGGGGTAATAACCCCTGATTGTGTACTTACGGAGCGCATGTGATACAAGGTAATCACATGCATGGTAGGTAGATAAAAAGGAGAGGCCCATCCTGGTGAGGGCCAATCCTCATATATTACTCCTACATTACTCATCTGTGAATGCCACTTGGTACACTTCACCAGTGTGAGTAAGGAGTGAGGACAGGGTGCAGAGCACCCAATACAGTAACCTTACACTGCCCATCCAGCCCCCTGATCATGCTACAGGTTTTTATTCATCTTTTGTTGTTTCCCCCTCTCCCAGATTGCGATGCCCAGGAGGTCATCATTCATAGTTCCCTGTGGGGAAGTACTCACTATCTGTTTCACCCCTGTTCTTTGTTGTTTCATTTTTGTGTTTTTATCATTTTCACTTCCATTATTTGTACATCATTTTTCATCCTTATCCCAGATCATATCAACTATCTGGAATCTGTCTGTTGTCAATCTGGTCTTGTCCAGTTCAGTTGATTGTGTCACAGACATAGAAGGAAGAAGTAAATCAAGGAAAGCAAGTCGGGTCGGACACCTGCAACTTCATTACAAACCCGCTATGTATTGGTTCCATCCTGGGTTTAGTCCAGTGCTATCTATTTCATTCTGGTTTTTGTCTGGTGTCATCATCTCGCACATATTGCTAAGAAACACAACAGTCTCTCATACCATCATTTAGTCGCACATTGCAGTCCTTTGTCATAAGCAAAACAAAAACACCCATATAGCATTCCATTCTTTCTGTCTCATAGTCATCATATTTAGATATTCACTTTTGATTGCACCTTGAGACCAGTGCACTTTATCTGGTAGTTTGTTTTTTCAACCTGGTATCAATCCAGTATCTGTCCATTTGGGATCCAGGCAGGTATAGACGCAGCGAGTAGATCAATGAAGACAAGTCAGGCAGTACCCTGCATCTGGTTTCTTATTTTTGAATTATTATACATCCTTGCACCCATTTACTTATTTGTTTTTGCTTCTTTTGTTCAGACCTCACACGGATATGGATTGAACATGGAATAGATTTGATACAGATACAAGATGAGATATAGAACTATCTATGGTGGATCAGATTGCTCACCACCTGCCCATTGCCACTTTAACCATTGCCAGGTTGGCCCACACCTCCTTGAAGACTGCCATGGACCTTTGTGCCTGTGCTACTGACCCTTGCATCTTGGATATGGCCTCTTGAACCTCACCTTGAGCATGCAGAAACTTGTGCTCAAGGAGGGCGAGGAGGGTCTTCAGCCCCTTCTTCCACACCTCCGGATCCACTTCACCCATGCAGGGGTGCCACTTTGCATTTGATGCTTCCGGTCCGTCCTCCTTTCCATCATCGCATTCACTGTCAGATATCTTGAGTACCTGTGCCAGGACTCAGATTTGACAGGAATGGGAAGGAGCTTCTAACGTGAAGTCAGTATGGGTATGAAACATGAATACTCACTTACCTGGGGCTTTGCCTTTCCTCTTCTGGTCCTTCGAATCTTTTGATCCATCCACCATTCTTGTTCCCATTACCTTTCCCCCACAACTGCTGGACTTGTCACATTTGGCCTTGAGGCCCTGGCAGCAGTTGCAGGTCCAATCTTTGCGACCCTGGCAGGCGACTCTTGCCTTGACGCATCCACCACACAGTTTCTTGTGGGTGAGGGGCGTGTCACCCGTAGCAAACTTCTTCTGGACAGGCTCACTGTCTTCACCTTTGCCATCCTCATCCTTATCATCCAAGACGATCCGTTGGTGCTGAGGCGATTTGTTAGTATAGGTGCTACAATACCAGATTTGTTACTTACCTTGGTTTGCCATGATGGAATCATGATGACAGGAAGAAGTTTCTTTGTACCTGTGGCCTTGCTTGGTCTGGGAACCAGAGTCTGGGGGTCTTGCCCACCTTCATTGGCACTGTTGTTGGCTCAACCTCGTCCAGGGCTTGTGTCAGTGCAATATCTTCACAAGCCCAGATCTTGTCACCTTGGGGCAGCAGCTGGGCAGCTGCCCCCTTCTTCCATCAAGCTGCAGTTGCGTTGGCATCTTGGATTGCTTCTACAATGCCATTTTTGAGTTGGGCCTCAATGCCGAGGTGATGAGCATCTTACAGACACCCAAGAGTGTGTTTCTAGGAAAGGTTAGTGGGCAAGTCTGGCATGGGAATGGACCACACACCACAGTACTTTCCCATTTGCCTATCCACATTTGCTTTTCTTCCTCTAGCTCATCCTTGTCATTGGGCATTGTTTTCATGACGATTGGGATCGATTCACTGGCCGCCTTGAGATTCACCCAAGCGTGTGTCCATGCATCATCCTGTGAGGATTGTTGCGACAGGAAGGCAAGGATATCTTCATTGTCAGACATTGTTGCAGGTATGAGGGGAGATGAGGTATAGAGAGAGAGAGATGAGAGGGAGATAAAAGAGAGATGCAATGCAATATGTTACAGAGCCCAAACCATAATCAGGTGGACACTTGGTCCACCTGCTGCACTATTGTCTTTGCTGAGCTGCAAATTCCCACAGTCACATGACTGACTGGGGACAGTCAGCATTCAAGTCCTCCATGGATGTAGGAGGTCAGATTCTCCTACAATTGCAAGCCCCCTTCTGTCGTCCGTTTAAGAGTCCATTCAAAGTGTCCATCATTTATCTGGGTAGGTCTCTTCCATCTTCTGGCCCTTTCTTTGTTTGTTCGGACTCTTTTGCACAATCCGCCCATCCATCCGGGTCCAGATTGCATCAATCTGGTACCAGATTCATTTCATCCAGACTGGATTACATACCTTCTGGTTGCTGTTTAGCCCTGGATTAGTTAGATCTTGTAGATAGAAGCCCACAGGTATTCCCAGGACTATAAAACAGGTGTATCATACCTCAGAATATATCTTTCCAGATCTTTCTCCGCCTCCATTTTTCATTTGTGCGAGCAGGGAGCTACCTAGGTCCTTTCTCACTGTGGCCTGTCTTTCCTGTCCCCCTCCCTTGGGTTGAGTCTATACTTACACCCTTTATTAGATTCTTATCCATCCAGAAAGTATTAGTGTTTTACAATGCCTTGGCATGAAACCCAACTCCCTCACTAGATGCTGGGACGTCTACCCCAAAGAGGGGGATAAGTACTATGCTCCCATCAATCCACACAACTTCTGCCCTGTCTTCACCCAGAAACAACTTGCTACATCCCTCCAGGCAACCTACCTCACGGCCCCCATTCTCTGGGCTAGCACCCTCCTTGATGTCAACTCCATCCACAGTGACATCCTATCTGCTCTTCCATCTGACCCCCTGGCCACCATCCACATGTCTGCCTCCAAACCTGAGTCTCGATAGTCAGTTGACTCTAATGGATTCCTCCATCTAGATAACCAGGTATATGTTCTGGACTCTGCAGACCTCTGTCTCCAGGTTCTCCTATACAAGCATGACCATCCACTCTCTGGACATTTTGGCCAGAATTGCATCCTGGAACTGATCTGTGTTATGACTTCATTGAGAAGTCATCAGAAGGGAATGGAGAGACCCTTCAGCCAGAAGAAACCAAACCAAACAGCTGATGACAGAGCTACCCGGCAGAGAAAGGAATGCTGTAACCCTGGCAGGGGAGCTACAAGTGCTGGAAGCCCACTGAAGGAAGAACCCTTAGTAGACGAGGTTTTAACCCAAGTCCCAGGAGCCCAAGAATGGTGAACTAGACAAGTGGTCAAAGCTGGGATTTAGCCAGCTGAGACAACTGCCTTATATATTGGCAAGGCCTGCACACAGACCAAGCTATACACTACTATACATGGATAGATACTATGCTACATATGGTAAGACAGTAATGACTATGGGTAGAGAATGGAAGTGTGGACAGAGATGAAAAGTGCAAGGCTGCCATGAGGTGAACTCTGAGATCTGATCTGAGATCTGTGGAGATGGGAATCTAAGATAAATAAGATGTGATACATGAGGAGGTAATAGATCGGATTGGGAGATCTAGGATTGCTGTGGAGATCTGATGGAGATAAGAGTTAGGGTAGTCTAGGGGGTGTCAATGTGTAACCCTAGAGGCTATGATGTCAGCAATGATGTCAGGGGCTGGACTCATCATGTGATTGGTCATGTGATCAGCCTTGTGGGAGGTCATGTGACTAAAGGAGCAGGAGGAGGTAAGGAATGTAAGAAAAGAGTGAAGGATGAAAAGTTATGTGCATGTGGTTCATAACAATCCGCCACGAATATACATGGCCTGGCATCAGGACATTTGTCAAGGAGTACATCTCCTGTACTGCCTGTGCATACATGAAAGTTCCCAGACATTGCCCCTATGGACTGCTCAAGCAGCCCCTGGTCCTGAAAAGACCATAGAACTCCATCTCCATGGACTTCATTGAACAGCTCCCATTCTCCTCCAGATTCACAGCCATCCTCATTGTTGTGAACCACCTCTTCAAGCAATGCATTTTCATCCCAACGCACAACACCATTACATCGGAATTGGCCCAGCTGTTCCTCCTCCACATCTTCTCCAAGCATGGAGTCCTTTCCCACATTACCTCTGATTGAGGATCTGAATTTGTATCTCACTTCTTCTACTCACTTGGCAAAGCCCTCAATATCCACCTCCACTTCACCTCCAGATACCACCTGGAAGGTGACAGACAAACTGAATGGATGAACCAGACCCTGGAACAGTACCTCCAAATTTATTGTAACTACCAACAGGACAACTGGTCCAAACTCCTGCCCCTCGCAGAGTCTGCATACAACAATTCTCCAAGTGCTACCACCAGTGTCTCTCCGTTCTTTGCTAACAAGGGCTACCACCCAAACATCATTACCTGAGCATGACCTAACCTCCACATGAGCCTGTGAGTACTCTATTGACCTCGATTCTTTCCATATCTTTCTCCAGGAAGAAATGGCTCATGTCCAAGAGTGATACCAAGGCCCAGCAGATGCCAAGGCCTAGCAGATGCCAAGCAGATTCTGGCACCAGACTTCAAGGTCAGTGATCCAGTCTTCATCAAGGCAAAATACTTCTGCTCCATATGACCCTCCAAGAAGTTATTCAAAAAGAACCTAGGGCCATATGACATCATTGCCAAGGCAGAAACCCATTCCTTCACCCTTCACCTCCAGGAAATTAAGTCCATTCACCTGGTCTTCCATGTCTCCTAATTGGAACCATCCGTTCCGAACACAATTCTAAACTGCATTCAACCCCCATCACCTCCAGTCAAAGTAGATGGCGAACTCGAGTACAAGATATCAGAGATCCTTGACACCAAGTTGGACAGATGAAGAAAGAATTGCAAGTTATTGTATCTGGTATGTTGGTCCAGATACAAAGGAACCGACAAAGAGACTTTGTGGTTACCAGCTATCATATCTGTTCTGAACCCCAACTTCCGAACTCCTCACCCCTCTCTGTTACTCCACAACCTGGATTTTGTACCTCCATAACCCAGACTTCATTCCTTCCTCTCGGACTTCCATAGTTACCATATTTAGTACAACCTGGATTTCGTACCTCCATAACCCAGACTTCATTCCTTCCTCTTGGACTTCCATAGTTACCATATTTAGTATTCCTCTTGTCCTTCCTCAACCCTTCATTCTTTTCTCGCCCCTTCATTCTTACCTTAGACCCTTTGCCACACAATATGCCTCCCCCTATGTATGTTCTCCATCTCCACATGCTTTCCTTTTACCTGACATACCTTACCATATGTTCTTCCATTCTTTCATCTGAACTCCAATCAGACTTTCATATATAAACCCTCTGTACTCTGTTTTTATACCTTAGTATGAATATCACACTAGTCTCCTCCTGACCCTTGTTTGGCCCCTCTCTCTCTCTCTCTCTCTCTCCTCCTCTTTTCTATGAAATACGAGGACCGAACCTCAGTAAGGGCACAACATATAAGTCCTGCGCCAATGTCCTCCTAGGTATCTCATCTCCATCCTGTTCCCCATTCATCCTCTGACAAACTTCATACTTACCTTCAGAACTCTGACTGGACTTGAGTCTGGAGGACCTGGACTTAACAGTATATTCATACTCTCTCTTGTCAAGGTTCACTCTTTTCGACAGTCCCTATGTTTGCACACACAAGACGAACCACTCAGCATGAGCAGATCCTGCAGACTGCCTTCAGCAGTTCTTGTGGAGTCCCTGGAGACTTTTGTAGCTTCTCTGCACACACAATGGTTACTGCACCCTCTATCTCCGAGGTGCATAACAGACAACCCTTGTCCCCACTAACATCTCTTTCACTTATTCTCAGCCCCAAACTTCCTCTGATTGGTTCTCAGGAATGGGATGACAAGGAATCCATCCAAGTCTGACCTGGCACCCCAATGCCATCGCACAGAAGGGGCAATGGGAATGACCTAGGCAGAAATGACTCTTCTAGCTCCTCCGATGCAGACTCCAACCAGGGTTCCTCTGCTGGGCACTTTCCTGACAAAGATCATCCTGAAGACGAAGAACGCAACCAAGTCCCACTCGTCTATGAACCTTTCACTCAACTCGCCAATGCCATCAAGGGGATGACCTGCCAAGCACTCCAACGATGAAAAACTGAAGACTCTAAGCCCAAGGTCCAGGAACCTGACCTGTTTAACAGAATGGACCTGAAGAAACTCCATCCATTCATTGTCCAGTGTGAACTCCACTTCCAGGCCAATCCCTAAACCTACCACAAGGATCAGACCAAGGTCACCTTCGCTCAGTCCTATCTCAAGGGGAGCACACTTGAGTACTTCAAGCTGGACCTCCTCAGACTTGAAGTGCCAGGTCTCCGACCCATGTGAATGGACAGCTGGCATACTTTTCTATATGAGTTACAGTTCAACTTCAGATCTCATGACCCCATTGCAGATGCTGAAGCTCAGCTTGAGCGCCTCCAGATGCACAATACCCAGTGCATTTCCAAATACATTGTTGAGTGGAATCGACTCACTAGCCAAGTCTGAAACTGGGGCCAAGAAGCGCTCTGATGGAGCTTCTACTCCAGTCTCCCAGACCATATCAAGGATGAGCTCACTCGTCAAGGCAAACCCAATGACATCCATGAACTCCATGCTCTCACTCAGTAGATTGACCATCAGTATTGGGAATGCAAGGATGAAATCACCCACACAACCAAGACCTCTGGGTTGAACTCTGGCAACTCTGCATCCACCTCCAAGTCTTCCAACTCCAGCAAGGCCAACTCGTCTGGTGCCACCTCTACCCCTGCCTCCAGTAAGCCTAAGGACAAGTCATCCAAGGGCTCCTCTTCCTCCTCCACCAACAAGAAGAGTGGGACTGAGTCCACCTCTGCAGACTCGATCTTCACCAAGTTGGGCAAGGATGGCAAGCTCCTCCCCAAGGAGTGGCAGCATTGCCTAAAGCTCAACTTGTGCCTCTTCTGCGGCCTTCTGGGACACTCCGCCAAGGAATGTCCGAAGAGCACCTCTAGGGCTGCAAAGGCCCAAGCAGCTGTGATAATGCCTGCTCCGGCCTCTAGCTCCACTTCCTTGGAGGCAAAAAAATAGAGTGTGACTCCTCTATAGCACAGGTTGGGAGTCACATTGAGCCCAACAACTGTGCTCCTCTGACACTCTGTCTCAATGCGTCTTCTCTTTCAGATCCGAATTCCCTCTGTCCAATAGTTTCTCTTTCCGATTTTCCTATCTCCAATGTACCAGTACTTGTAGACTCTGGTTCTACTCACTGTTTTATAGATTCTGCATTTGTAGATAAACATAAATTACCTATGTACTCCATTCCTATGCTTTCTCTCCGTCTTTTTGATGGCTCCTCTGCTTTCTCTATTTCCTCCACTATAGATCTCTGATTATCCTTCACTTCAGGAACATCCACCTCTGAAACATTTTATGTTACCTCATTGGATCCCTCATGTCATATACATAGTTCTCAGACATTGCTAGCTTGCCCATTGCAATCCATTGATTGATTAGGCTACAAACAGCATCTCTTTCCAGACTGAACCCACAGGTTTGCCAACCCTTACGTCATCCTCCATCCTGTTGGATGCGAGCTCTGATGCTCCCCCAACTCCTCTGTGTGAGTCCTTACTGGAACCCTCAGATCCTCTCTTAGCTCCCAGACTTTGGTCCCCTCTGGTCTCCTTTATCAATGCTGCTGCCTTTCACCAGGCCTGAAAGCTTGAAGGATCAACACCCTTTTCTCTCTCCCTCCATTCCCTCTATGGTTGTAGCACTACATGCATTGACATTCCAACCAATGAAACTCCAGACCTCTCAAAAGTCCCCTTGGAGTATCACAAGTTCACGGATGTCTTCAGTAAGGGCAAAGCTGACACCTTGCCTTTGCACAGGCCTTTTGACCTTAAGATCGAACTAGAGGAAGGCACTGAATCTCCCAACAGTTGCCTCTACTCCATCTTGCCCTCCAAGCAGGGAGCCCTCCAGGACTTTCTCGACAAACACCTCCAGATCAGTTTCATCTACCAATCCACCTCCCCTCATGCCACACCCATTCTTTTCATCCAAAAGAAAGACAGTTCTCTCCAACTTTGCATTGACTTCCGAGGCCTGAAGGAGATCACAAAGAAGGACCGCTACCCACTCCCATGCACCTTGGACCTCCTTGAGACTCCAAGTGGAGCAAAGATATATACAAAGCTCAACCTCTAGCACACATACCACCTAGTCCGCATCGCTGATGGAGACAAGTGGAAGACATCATTTTGAATGCACTACGGTTCCTTCAAGTGATTAGTAATGCTATTTGGACTTAATAATGCCCCCACCACCTTCTAGTGCTTTGTCAATAGTATCTTTGCTGATATGCTGGATGTCAGCATGGTGGTATATCTCAATGACATTCTCATCTACTCTGCTGACCCCACCTCGCATCGGAAGCACATCCGAGAAGTTCTCCAGTGCCTCTGTGCCAATGGACTTTACTGCAAACCTGAGAAATGCAAATGGCACAGCAACACTATCAAATACCTTGGATACATCCTTTCACCCTCTGGGCTCTCCATGGCTAAGAATAAGATACAGATGATTTTAGATTGGCCAGAACCCTGGAAAGTTAAGGACATCCAGTCCTTCCTAGGATTTGCCAACTTCTACTGTCGCTTCATTCGCAGCTACTCTGACATCGTGGTTCCATTGACCCAACTCACTTGTAAGAGTGCTCTGTGGGACTTCTCCAAGAATTGTCGTAAGTCCTTCCAATGTCTTAAGGATGTGTTCACTACAGCTCTGGTGCTCGCACACTGGGACCCCGACACTCCAATGATGGTCGAGACTGATGTCTCCAACTACACCATCACCAGCATCCTCTCCATCACCTCCAACAATGAACTCCATCCCATCGCATTCTACTCCTGTATGCTCTCCAGAGTGGAGTTGAACTATGACACACATGACAAGGAGTTACTAGTGATTTTTGGGGCATTCACCTCCTGGCGACATTTCCTAGAAGGCTCCACACACCCTGTCGACGTTGTCACAGACCACAAGAATTTGGAGTATTTCTCCTCCACGAAACTCCTGACATGCCACCAGGCCCGATGGTTGGAGTTCCTCTGCCAATTCAATATGGCAGTCTAATATCGTCCTGGTAAGCTCAGAGCTAAACCTGACATACTGACTAGATGCTGGGATGTCTACCCCAAAGAGGGGGATAGGGACTTCACTCATGTCAACCCTGACAATCTCCAGCCCATTTTCACCTCAGAGCAACTCATGACGTCCTTGTGAGCCATGCTCTTAGAGTCTTCATTACTCTGGGCCTCCATTCTACTTGACATTGAACAAGTCCACTCCGATATCCTCTCCTCTCTCCCTACTGATCCAGTTGCATCACCTCACCTCTCCTCCAAGTCATTAGATGACCTGAGGTGGTCCATAAGCCCTGAAGGCTTCCTCCTAAGGGACAAACACATCTACATCCCAGATACTGCCAATTTCTGACTCTGCCTTCTCTGGACCTTCCATGACCACCCTACTTCAGGCCACTTTGGCCAGAACTGTACCCTGGAGCTCATCCATCATGAGTATACCTGGCCAGGTATTCAGATATTTGTCAAGGACTACATGTCCTCCTGTATGACATGCTCCTGAGCCAAGGTTCCCTGACATCACCCATATGGACTTCTCAAGCAGCTCCTGGTCCCAGAGAAACCATGGAACTCCATATCCATGGACTTCATTGAGCAGCTCCCACCTTCCTCTGGCTTCACTGCCATCCTCATCATTGTTGATCAGTTATTGAAGCAAGTCATCTTTGTCCCAAAACATGACACCATCACCTCTGCTGAGCTAGCCAAGTTGTTCCTCCTCCACATCTTCTCAAAGCATGGAGTCCCCTCCCATGTCACCTCCAACAGGGGCTCCAAGTTTGTATTGCACTTTTTCCAGTTACTAGGTAAAGCTCTTGATATGTGCTTACATTTCACCTTGGGATACCATCTCGAAGAAGATGGTCAGACAGAGTGTGCCAACCAAACTCTCAAGCAATACCTCCAGATCTACTGCAACTATCAGCAAGACAACTGGTCAGAACTCCTTCTGCTCATGGAATTCTCCTATAACAATGCACCTAGTGCTACCACTGGCATATTCCCCTTCTTCACTAATAAGGGTTATCATCCAAACCTCTTCATCCACTCCAATACCACCCTCACCTCCTTCGCAGCCCAGTCCTACATCATGGACTTGGACCAACTCCATGAGTTCCTCCAATTGGAGATGCTGGAAGCACAGAAACACTACCAAGGACCAGCGGATGTGAGACGATCTCCAGCTCCGAACTTCGTCATTGGAGATCAGATATACCTCAAAGCAAAATATCTCTGATCCACCAGACCCTCCAAGAAACTCTCTGAAAGATATTTAGGACTCTTCACTATCATTGCTAAGCCTGATTCACACTCCTTTACCTTATGATTACCTGACTCAATGAGATCCGTACACCCAGTATTTCATGTCTCACAGTTAGAATCTTCCACTCCGAACTCCATCTCAAACTGTGTCCAGCCTCCACCACCTCTGATCAAGGTTGACAGAGAGCCTGAGTATGAGATCACGAAGATCCTAGACTCCAAGATTGATTGGAGAAGGCACCACTGCCAACTCCTGTACTTGGTGTGTTGGCTCAGATATAAGGGAACTGACGATGAGACTTCTTGGTTGTTGGCTACAGAGTTAGGTCATGCCTCGGACTTAGTCTCAGACTTCCATCAGAGGTACCTGGGAAAGTCTGGACCACTCTCCCCTTGAGTACTTACTCCATTCTCATTTCCTTTCCTTTTATTTCCCTCTTATTTACTTCTTACTCCAACTCAGATTTTGTTCATTCACAAAGAGAAAAGAAAAGACAAAATTCTATCTACTAGGCCTCTGGGGCCTCTGGGGCCTCCTCTGCCTCCATTTCCACCTCTGCCTCTGCCTCTGCTTCTACTTCCTCTGTCTGCACCTCAGTCTTTGCCTTCTTCACCTCCAGGTCCACCCTCGTCTATGTCCCCACCTCCTCATACTCACACCCCCTCACCCACATCCCTGCAACCTCCTCTTGGAGCCTCCTCAGCTCCTCTCACACCCCAGCCACTTCCTCTCACAGAGGTGTGAAGCTCCTGGCAATGAGACCAAGTGATCCCATGGCCTTCATAGGAAGGGCTACGAGGGTGCCTGGAGTGGGATAGGGAGGGGCTGGGATCATCACCTCCACCCGGGCCTTCTTGCAAGGTGCTGGGTAGTCTTCCTCGTCCTCTTCGTCCACCTCCTTGTGCTCCTCCAGGACCTCCTTCCTCTTGCAAACAAGGTGGCTGTGTGTGCATGCATAGCACAACCTCCCCTTCAACCCCTGTTGTGGGTGTGAAAAATCTAAGTAAAAGGGCAGTGATTGCCCACTCAGCCACTGCCCAAGAAGTAGCAGGAACGACTATATTCACCTAAGTAAAAGGGCAGTGATTGCCCACTACACTAATTAGCAAAGGTAATAAGGTAAAGCAAAGCTGGTACTCACCTCAGCCGCTGCCCAAGGAGTAGCAGGAACGACTGAGGAGAGTCCAGGAGTGAAAGGGAATATATATGTAAGGTAGGCGAAGATGCGAGCGCGAAGTCCGATCAACTCCGAAGCGAAACAAGCGATCTCTGTAAGGGAATAGAAAAAGAAAGGGGGAAAAGGCACGAAGTTATGGAATGAGAATGAAGCGAGGGTAGGGTAAAGAAGTGACATAAGGAATGCGTACTGATATGCCGTTAGACGCAAGTCCGGCCTTCCTATCCATCTCCGAACGCTTCTATAGGACTTCGGTAACTCCTATGTAGGAGTTGTAGGGGTTCATCCGGAACTTCGTTAAGGAACTTTGGAGTTGGACAGGAGGGCCCGGAGGAGATCGGAGTTGTCATCTCCAACAGTGGGGGATGGCACTCTTCACCCCATTACACATATCGTGCACATGGGGTCTACCCAGAGTTGGTGGATTCACATCCCCTTTTTGGGGCCCAAGTTGAGGCCAACAGGGTGCCCTCATTCCCATTCTTGTCACTCAGGAATTCAATGGGTTTCTCTTACGGAACCCCATTAGCTCTGCCTAATATCCGATGACAGATCACACACCTGGGTATGCCCCGTCACCTGTGCCTTCCTGTTAGAACCGGGATCTCCGGGAGGTAACTCCGGAACTCCAGAGTTCGAGCAGGACTTGGCTTCACCGTATGTGGTGCGCCCTTGTCACAACTCCGGGGGTGTCCTGTAATTTCAGAACGGGCAGAAGAAGTCGGATTGGTCTTGTTGCAAGCAACGAGACCGAGGATGGTTCAGAGGAGAGTCTTAGAGACTCAAGGGGGTCAGAGTGAGCTTGGGAGACTGTCCAAGTCGATATTCAAACTGGAGTATCTACTACAAGTGCGGGGACTTTATATACGGGAGTAGAACATAGGTCTTACTAATAGTCCGGAGTGCGGATGCTAGGTATACCGGAGCTGTGCTCCTAAGCGGGCACAGAGATGGAGGGTGAACTGGGGCGAAGCTAATGGCTATGTACTGTAAGCGAAGAATAGAGCGTAACGCTAAGAACAAGGAATGCTAAATACAGGAGGGCCGGGGTGTCAGGGATGCGGACTCATCGAGAACGCACCGGAGGTCGCAGGAAAGGTGTCCGGAGTTGTCCGGAGTTACGTCCGGAGTACCGGATTCGATGGATATGACACTTCCCCTTCTCCTTGGTCCAGGCCTCCTCCTATTCCTGATGCACCCTCTTCACCCTCTTGAGGTGCTCCTCCCAGATTGCCTTAGCCCACTCCTCTGCTGCCTTCCTGCACTCCTCACATTCACACTTGACTTTCTCTGCTTGTTCCTTGCGTTCATGCTCTTTATGCACGATCTACTCAGCTTCCTCTCTTGCACAACATTCCTTTACAGCCTTCTCCTCATTGCGGTGATGTTGCATCACCTGGAGCTGCAATATGAATTGGGTGATCTGGCTGTCGATTTTGCTGGCAGTGGGCATGGTGGAAGTGGGGTGCAATGTGATAGATCATGGACAGAAGACAGAATTGTGTTACGTGAGGTGGTTCATTTCAAACTCCAACATGCGGATATCACATGACCTCCACCTGGTCTCTTCTCTGGTCCAAACTCAGCTAGCCTCAAGGGCTTGGCCTTAACAGGAGGGCACTGTCATATCTGTTCCGAACCCCAACCTCTGAACTCCTCACCCCTCTCTGCTACTTCACAACCTGGACTTCATACCTCCATAACCTAGACTTCATTCCTTCCTCTTGGACTTCCATAGTTACTATATTTAGTATTCCCCTTGTCCTTCCTCAACCCTTCATTCTTCTCTTGCCCCTTCATTCTTACCTTAGACCCTTCACCACACCATATACCTCCCCCTATGTATGTTCTCCATCTCCACATACTTTCCTTTTATCCAATGTACCTTACCATATGTTCCTCCATTCTTCCATCCAAACTCTGATCGGACTTTCATATATAAACCCTCTATACTCTGTCTTTATACCTTAGTATGAATATCACACTAGTCTCCTCCTGACCCTTGTTATGAACCACTTCAGACCCCTTTCTTTTCTCAGTCACGTGGCCCATCACATAATCTGGGCCCAGACCATGACATCACATGACGTCATGCCTCGTGGCTGGCACGCCCCTTTAATCTCCACTAACCCTGATGGGAACTCTCTCATATTTGTGTACTTTAGCTAGCCATGTATAGTAGTCTATCCCACAGACCCTATGGTCCGTGTGCACCTGTTCATAGTATATAAACTCAGGTGTCTCAGCTGGCATCCCCAGCTTTGACCACTTGTTATCTCGCTCCTTAACGGGTGATTGGTGTGCTTGAGCTTGCCTTTCTCTTTTCCTCTTACTTCGCCAGGCTTGGTAATAGCCTGTGAAGCTGAGGCCAGTGGTGTGTGCTCTTGTAGTTCACAACACTTGGTCAAAGCTATTTACACCACCCTCGGGTGAACATGCTGTCTTGTTGACAAAAATATCAAGATCGGGTGAGCATTTATCCCCATCAGAAGACTGGATCAAGAAAGAAAGCAAATCTGTCATATACAGTTGCTGGGCCCAGGCATAAGGGACATAGCACAGAGGCACCACATGATGGGCCTAGGCATAACACCCTTATCAATTTGCATACATGCTCGTCCAGTGTATTAAACAAGGATAACATTGTTTCCTGCCCAAAGTGTACTAGGGTGATCTCTCTGTGGTTTGAGAGATCCAGGTTCATGGAATACCTGTGATGTCTGCCATCAGTGCACGATACACATACAACACTCCTTGTTATCGAGGCTCTACTCCTTGACGGAACCCACACCATCCAAATCAAGCTGTTGAAAAAGATCTAGCTGCTAGTGGACTCCCCCTTTTCCCCATCACCTGACCTCTTTGCACCACAAGCATCCCCAGACGTTGGTTGAAAGATACCAGTGAGTAAGGACAGTAGGATTCCAAAATTTCCCTCTATGAAGGTTCACTGCCTGGTTCTCTGGAACCAGCACCTACACAACTCTGCAAGTCACCCTCTTTTGAGGGGTTGCTTGAAGCACTCCCCCAAGTTGAGCAAACCCCATATCGGCTCAAGTTTAAAAACTGCCAACCTCAGCCTCCCCTACCAGAAGAAGCAATGATGAGCTGAAGGCACTGCTCACAGCCCTTCTCAAGGAAAAGGAGGACAGCCCCTCTGCCATTACAAAGAAGGTCGCCGATCCCAGCAAGTGGGATGGTAACTGAGACAAATTCCAGGTGTGAATCACCCAAATCAAGGTCTGGGTCTCGCTCCAAAATTGGGGCTCAGACAAACTCAGGACTATTGTGATCTTTTCTTGGATGGAGGGTGATGCCGTCTCCTATGCATAGCTCAAACTAGAAGAGTATTGCAACTCTGAAATAAAAAATGCAACAGGACCCATGGGGAACGATCTTGGGTATCCCCATGGAGATAGCATGGCCCAAGTGGAAAGTGCTCCAAAAGGAAATATGAGAGCACTTCCAAATCAACATGCTGGCGCATGAATCCCTGCAGAAGCTCAACTGGCTGAAGCAGCAAGGGTACCCGATTGATGAGTTCCTCCAGAAATTTGAGGTTCTCTTTAAGGAGACCGAAGTTGAGAACAGCCATGGAATTGAAATTCTCAAGCAAGCAGTGGACGCTCACATATACATGCAGGTCCACCTTCACATGCACATGGAGAATGACATCTTCAATTTGATCAATGCATATAGAAAAGTAGGATGATCTTTCGAGTCTGTGGAGATAGAATGTGGATTCCAACCAAGGTGCTTCGGCAGAGTGCAGAAATATAATCCACCTAAGGGACCACCACCTAACCAGCAGTTTACACAATATGAGACGTAACCTGGAAGGGGAGCTCCTATGGAAATCAGGGCAGTGCAGGGGCCTCCAGGACACCCACACATGTTTTAATTGTGGCAAACCAGGCCACATTTGAAGGGACTGCTGGCTTCCCAAGAAACCATTCAACCTAGCACAAGATAGAAACCGAGCACCAGTTCAAAATATGTGCCAAGTATGGGTGCCCAACAAGGACAGGTACTACACTGAGATATGGGCAGTCATCTCCGAAACCCTGCCCGAAACAAAGGCCCATGTGGCAACAATGTCCTCCCAACAGGACTATATGTTGGATGAAGCTTGTGCCTACTGGGCCAACATCTTCGAAATGGAAGCCAGGACAAAAGTGTCTAAGGCTTTAAAAGGAAGCAGCTAGTCGACAGTAGGCATTATGTAATCATGTACCAGTAAGTAGACCGGACTCTGGGTGCACCAGTATGAGAGTGGTAGGTGTAAACAACTCATTGACTGTGCTCAAGGGAGAAATCTCCATAGCTGGCACTGAGCCTGTAGCTGAACTCTCAGAGTACGCCGACAGAGATTTCCCAGTTAGAACAATCAGCCAGGTGCTGAAAACTTTAATAGATGCTAATACATCTGTAGGGGGTTGTTAGAACCAAGGTCTCTGGGAGGTAACTCCGGAACTCCAGAGTTCGAGCAGGACTTGGCTTCATTGTATGTGGTGTGCCCTTGTCACAACTCCAGGGGTGTCCTGTAATTTCGGAACGGGCGGAAGAAGTCGGATTGGTCTTGTTGCAAGCAACAAGGCCGAGGATGGTTCAGAAGAGAGTCTTAGAGACTCAAGGGGGTCAGAATGAGCTTGGGAGACTGTCCAAGTCGATATTCAAACTGGTGTATCTACTACAAGTGCGGGGACTTTATATATGGGAGTAGAACATAGGTCTTACTAATAGTCCGGAGTGCGGATGCTAGGTATACCAGAGCTGTGCTCCTAAGCGGGCACAGGGACGGAGGGTGGACTGGGGCGAAGCTAATGGCTATGTACTGTAAGCGAAGAATGGAGCATAACGCTAAGAACAAGGAATGCTAAATACAGGAGGGCCGGGGTGTCAGGGATGCGGACTCATCGAGAACGCACCGGAGGTCGCAGGAAAGGTG
>JBBPTJ010000150.1:0-21236 GCA_038094035.1 Pulveroboletus aff. ridleyi
AAAGATGTATTAAAACTCTAGGGACACACTTTTATAGTCCAGGGCATTCCCTAGGACTTACGAAGGTGAAGTAACAAAGGTAGCTAAAGACCTGAGCAAATTGGCATGTATCTGGGATCAATCCGGACCGGATCCGGGTCAGAAAACATCGATCCAGGACTGGATTAAGCTAATCCAGACCAGATGAATCAAACCTGACAACCAAAACCTACCCGGACGGACACAGAACATCATGGACTGGAGAAATCAGGTATTTGCACAACAGGAGACTTCCGTCTCCTACAACGCCAAATAAGATACTGGTTGAACCAGACAACTGCTTCCTGGTGTTGCAGCCATTTGGTCATTTGGATCATATAGTCTTTCCAACTGGTAGCGGTGTAGGCTTTCTTGGCGTAATCGATATGCAGACACTCTGAATTCTCCATATTAAGCCCATCTAGGCTGCCGAGACTCTTGATCATATCGATGTAGTGGAGGAGGGAGTGAACCTTTGGGATGTTGAAGTGTTCGTGAAGACCTAGATCAATAAAAACATCTTTAGCCACATGGAAGTCATCCAAAGCCTGCTCCAAAGCTTGTAAACTTTCGTCCATATGAGACTGATACTGCGCAAGGTAAATAAAATCAATTAGACTGCAGGCAGCATGGAGAACACGGGGTTCAGCAGTGATACCGATGAGGCCGCCAACGAAAACCCGTTGAAGTTGCTTGTGGTCAGCACCGGTCCACTGTCTGATTTTCGAGATGCTGTCTTTGAAGTGTTGAAGACCTGGGAAAATGGGCATGGTGCGAAACTGAGCATCAAAGTTGGTCAAACCAGCAACAGCAGCACACCATTTTTTCAAGTGGTCCTTAAAGACTCCCTGGTGGAGCTGATGCAAGATGTCAGAAGTAATGCAGATAAATATGTCAGTATGAGGAAGATTTGCCCAGAAGGGTGAGAAAACGGGCTGAAGGCCCTCAGTGATGAACTTCAGTGGGTACTGGCCAGTGGCTTGAGTGTGAAGTGTTTGTTTGGTTTGTGTTTGGTTGTGGAGTGCAAATTGATCGTTCATTCCTTGTTGATTTGTGTGTACCAGGTATTTTGGACAGCGATTCTCAGCACAACAGGCCACAAGACATTGCTCGGGGTGATCTCCGATATAGGCTGTGAGGATTGGGAAGACTTTTCGAATACATCCATCTGCACACACCATCTCCATGCCATTTTTGCCTGCGGCCACGAGAGGCTGAAGAAGAAGTTTCATGCAGTAATGGAAAAGTCGGTAGCCTGCAATGGAGTTGTCCTCAAAGGAGGCAAACTTTGAGACTGGCAAGTACCCTAGCAAAACGGCTCCGTGCTGGGATAGCTCATGACAGACTCGCTTTGACAGGTTGCCAATGATAAGATAGACTGGCCAAGCAGCCTTATCATCCTTAAAGCAAGACAGTTGAGTCTTATCTGATGCTATAATCACTGGCACGATGGTAGTACCACTTGGCAAACGTTTCTTCATAGAGGGTTAGGTATGTATTTGTTGACAACATAAAGGACTTACTTGTGTTTTGTGTTTTCCACCACCAGTCCCTGGTCCACATCTCGTCATATTGGCGTGTTTGTCCTTCTTCATCCACATAAACCTTCTCTGGTGCGTATGCCATATTATCATTGAATGTAGGGTTACCTATTAACTCTCAAATGCAGATGACAGGATCTCTCATCCACAGCTTGAGCTCCTCTGACTCAGCATCACTGTCAGGTTGATCATCTGGTGTGTCCCTTTCAATCGGATCGAGATCACCGTGTGTTTGAATCATTCAGCAGGTCCATTCTGGCCCAGTAGGCAACTGATCAATGAGCTTCAAGAATGTATGGCTGCTACCAAAGGTGGGTTGAATTCAATTCTTTGTCTTCCCAAACATATTTTTAGTTCCTGTCAGGTAAACATGCGTGATCTACAACTTACAATGGGAAGCTTCAGGAACTCGTCAGTTGCATGCTGATTCACAGTTTTGATCAGCCACCATGCCAGTTCCCACTCCTTCTGACTTGCAAATGGTGCGTATGGTCCTTTTCCCACATTGTCCTGATATGCCATCATCCATTCGAAAGAGGTCGCATCGGTCCCAAGAATGTCAGCCATGGTGTGTGAGAAAAATTCCTGGGCAAACTGAGGAAACGGGGACTTGCTTGCACCTGCTCCTTGTGCCCTGCGATCCTGGCTATCCTCCATCTGGCTGACCCCATATGGTGCGTTGGTCTGGTTGCCTTCTTCAGTATAGTGGGGCGTTTGTTCTATTAACTCTTCTCTCTCAGGTGCTGAGCTGTTGTTCCCAGACTCTCCATGTGTGGCCGTCTGTTCGGCACAAGCATCAAGCTCCCATTTTGCATAGCACTGCTGGGTGTGCGCGATGTGTCGGCACAGCCCTCCTGCTGTCACAAAGGTTCATCTACAATACCTACACAGGTTTTGCTGACGCTGGGTCCTTTGGGGAGGCATAGTAGGTGTCTGGGGAAGAGCGTGGCATGTGGTGCAGGGTGCTGGCCAAGCTCAATGGACTTGTAGGCCACCACCAATGCTGTTCCCGGGCTTGACCATAGCGGCCATCCCCTTATGGTTTCCTTGGTGATATTTCAAACTTGTGTTAGGGCATCCAATTCACTCCATAAGTGAAAAATTTATCGCTCCAAATATGCTGATGTGTCCATATGCACACCTAAACCTTCCAACCCCTGCTGCTGTGCCAACCCTGACATCTGCTCAAGCTTGGCTCTGTAAGTAGATATTGTGCCATCCTGTAGAATTGAAAATGACTTACACCACTATCATATTTCCAGTTCAAGCCAGTTCTTCCTGTGGGCCCTAAATTCTAGGCGATGGTGAAGTTTTTTCTTGTATCATGACCCTTACTCCCTTACTTTGATGTCATTTCACTCTCTCAGCCCTTCAGGTCTGTCGCTTCAGTCTATCACTGTTGGTGCCACTAACTTTCATGGCATGCCAACAAACTCAAGCAAGGTTCCCATCTTGACTCAGCATACAGCCAGTGATGATGGATTTAAAAAGGTATGCAGCATCTCGACCTTACCCAGTTTCTTGCCACTCTCTCATAACTTTTAACTCTTTTCAACACGAACCACCACTCACTGCCGACTACGCTTATTATATTTGGTCTCTCTTTACTCTCTTTACACCTGTTCCTTACCAGTTCTTTTTTTTTGTATTTCTTTTGACTCTTGACCATTTCTCTTTCCTAATACCCGTTACTCTGACTAATTCATCATAGATCATGCCGAAGGTTCTTGATCAAACTGTGCAGCCACAAAATGCTGCTGCAATGTCGGGACCTTTGTCCAGAGGCCATGTGACCCACACTTATTGTCCAAGCGAAAAAGTTCAGGCCATACAAGGTAAGCATAACTTCTCGCTGTGCTGTCCAACACATTGATTCTTTCACAGAGGACCGTGAGCAAGAAAAGGTTGCCCACAAAAATGTGAAGAGCGTATCCGCTGACGTGACCAAGCTGTGAAGGCAGATCAAAAGGAACCCATCACAACCCAATCTACTCAAGCTCACGATATGGCCAATGTTATCCCAACCATGATTGACAATGCGGTAGGTTTGGTTTTTATTATTATTTGTTTCATATAACTATGCTATTTGTCTCGTAGTTCTTGTTTCATCCAGGTGGTGGCCATGGTGCTGCCTTGACCCGTGCAGATCTTCCAAACCCTCTGCTTGTCACATGTCAGGGTACCATCCCTCCTAGATTGGGCTGTGGTGAAAAACCTGAGGTATGTACCATGCAATTGGCTCTCTAGGTAGTGCAATTGACATGTTAGGACAGCTCCCCCCTCGCATTCACCCTCATGGCCCCAAACCTTTGTGCCAAACTGAGACTCTATTCATTAGCCCCACCACTGCCACCACTGACACCTTTGTGCATAAAAGAGCGCATGAGCCCACTCCTGTGCCTGAACAGGAAAAAGAGTAGGTTATGAGGACTACACTGAACGACTACACTGACTCAAGTTCTAGGAACTACCTGGAAGACTACATCAACAGTAGTCCTATTGGCCTGCCGCTCCCGAAAAAGCAAGTCCACCACACTGTCAAGAGTGACAATGAAGAACTATGCACAAAAACTGTGGGTGAACACCGATTGACTGACACTCCCGGACTGTCTGTTGGTGGGACGGCAAGCACACTTCCCCAATCCATCACTCCGAATCGCAGTGGAGGCAAGCCTATGGCAGGTGGTTCCAAGCCTCGTCCCAAGGCTGGTGACTATGATGGTTCCACTCATCGCATCCTTGACACCACTATTCAATTTTATCATGCCATTCTATTAACAGAGACTCCTTTTCCTCAGCCGCATATAGAGGTTGAATGGGCAAAAATAGCTTGGGGCTTAAGCTGTGAGTTCTACGGGGCGGACACCCCATACAATCTAATTATTCTAAAGCTGGCTAGTGATTTCCTTGTCTGACATGACATGAGCTAACTATCATCCAGATCACATCATGAGCTTCCAATCTCCATGGACAGTTCAAATCCAAAACGCGTTCCATCATTGCAACTATATATGGGTTTGAATCGGGTGCTGGTTCCACCATGCAGGAGTCCAACTGAAACCTCTTTATAGCTCTCAAATCCAACTCAGCATTTGTGTATCGTGTAAGTCCATTCTATTGAGACTTGCCCGGCCTACATCTGTTGTAACCATCCAGGACTTCCAACCCCTGCTTGCTGGTATCTACAGAAACAAAGGGGTTCAGCAGATCATCAATGAAGTCTTATTCAAAAACAAGACTGACGAAGGAATCAAGTGGCCTGAATACTACCGGCCATTCCCTATTGCCAGATATGCTCTGGCACTCACAGCAGTAGGTGTCTCGCCGGTCTCATCAGATCATGCTAACTATTATAGGCTAGGTTGAGTGTGCCCTTGATGAATGGGCAACCAGGTCGTGTAAACACATCGCATTCACTGAAGTAGCCTACATGCCCATTTACAATGCGCATATCGACAAGCTGGATTTCTTCCACAAGAAAACTGAAACGCTCAACATCCTGCCAATGATCATGAAGCGGGTTTACAATCATGGAAAGTAAGTGAATTTATTATCCTCTGTGCAATCACTTACTTGTTGCAGGTTACATGCTGGTGTTCCAATTGTTCCATCAGTGAACAGTGTTTCCATATCAGCTGCCACAATTGAGGATGCAATCAATGAATTCGATCAAGAGCGCAAGCAGGGCCCCGATGGAATGCAGGACGATGAGGCATCAACGGATGGGGCAGATACAGATGCGAATGGCATGGACGCACAGGATCTGGAATGGCTGGATGAGGTCGAAGAGGTAGGGGATGAGCAGATTGATATGGACTGAGTAGTGGTGATGTGGTGCACTGGGGATATGGTTGTGATTGGGCGAGTCGTCATTACTGATAGACGCACAGTATACCCACTATAAGATGCTAAATTGTTCAATGTAGCATCTGTAGACAATACCATGGCATGCTACAGTTTACTACCTTAGATCTGCCTTGAGCTAAAGCAACTACAGAATGCAATAAAATGGATGGAAGTCTACACAGTCTACATGGACTATATGTACTACAAAGTGCTACATTGGAGAATGTTTTTTCCTGATGCATAGATCATTATATTTTCTATTGTCACATGCTATGGACCTGTTTGGTATATCAGATGCCAGTTGTCCTTAAACTGGAATCTCAATAAACACTTTTTCCAAACTGAAAGCAGACTACTTGTTCAAGTCCCATCTTTCTGACATCTCCTGATAATGTACTGTTTTTCTGACATCCCTTGACAATGGGTTATATTCAATGTTTACTACCACACATATTATAATATGTTCTCTTCTGGTATAGTATGAGTAGCAAATGCAGGTGATATAAAATGCTCAGGGGAATAGCTTGCGTGAATGGCATGAATATAAGAATCATGGTCCATTGGTCCAGAAACGACAAAGGCAGTAGCAAAAGTGCAGAACGTAAACTTGCATGCAAAACTGAGTGACATGTGATATTGAGAACCTCTACCTGACATGTTGAGCTCAAAAATAGTAGAGAAACAAGAGGGCTCAACTTGTGTGCAAAACAGAGTGATATGTGGTAATGAGAACCTCTACCTGATGTGTCCAGCTCAAAAGTAATAGAGAAACAAGGAAGCTCACCTATGCATTGCTTCCAGCCTTCTTCCAGCTGCTCCTGCACTTGGAAGAACCCTCTGAGCCTTCACTGTTTTGACTGACCATAGCCTTTCATTTTCCCTTCACTGCTGATAGTTTCTTCTTACCTTTATCTGGTATCTCTGGTATGGCTTTGGGCTTGATTTTGGACAGGTTGCTGACAGGTTCAAGTGGAGTGCAACCTCTCTGAGAGGTGACTGTAGTTGCAAGATCGTCACATGGTCGCACAGGGGCAGAAGGTTGCTCCAAAGATACTTCGGGGGAAGGTCCATGCACTGCTGTGATGACTGTGAGATCTGTGCTAGAGCCCAAAAAATTTGAGGGAGGCCCATAATTGTCAGGGATGGCAGGAGATGGTGGCCTAATGATGCTAGCAGCACGTGCAGCTGCCTGCACTTGCATATGCCTGAGGAATTCTTCAGAGGCCAAGTTTGGGCCAAGGGTTAACTCATCATCCACAGCCACAAAGGTACTTGCCCGACCATCCTCGTTCTTAAAGAAGAGTCTATGAAAGCAGTCAGTACAGTTGCCATGCTTGTAGATTAACCTACATGTTATAATGTTTTAACAATTCCTCCTTCCACTTGATGTCTTCACATTCATTAATTATGTCCTGGATAATGTAATAAAACTTTCAATAATTAAACTGACCATCCTCCTCTGACCAACATGATTGCAAGCTGATTCCAAAACAAGCCTGTAATTTGAACATGAGTTACAGTATGCACAATCTTCACAGAACTTACTAACACTGCAGCATATGCAATATGCACCACCTCAACTTTGTCCATATAGTGGAGGACTGCATTACATGAACATACTGCACATGACTCCTTGCCATGCACTGTTGAAGAACCTGTAAAAATTATTAGAGATGACAACTCCAATCTCCTCCAGGCCCTCCTGTCCAACTCCGAGGTTCCTCAACAAAGTTCTGGACGAACTCCTATAACTCCTACATAGGAGTTACTGAAGTCCCATGAAAGCAGTTGGAGATGGATAGGATGGCCAGACTTGTGTCCAATGGCATATCAGTATGCATTCCTTATATCATCCCTTTACCCTATCTTTACTTCATTCTCATTCCATAACTTTGTGCCATTTCATCTTTGCCTTTACTATTTCTTTATGGAGATTGCTTGTTTTGCTTTGGAGTTGATCAGACTTCATGCTCACATCTTCGCCTACCTTACATATATATTCCTTTTCACTCCTGGGCTCTCCTCAGTCGTTTCTGCTACTCCTTGGGCAGCAGCTGAGGTGAGTACCAGTCTTTACTTTACCTTATTACTATTGCTAATTAGTGTAGTGGGAAATCACTGCCCTTTTACTTAGGTAAATATAGTCGTTTCTGCTACTCCTTGGGCAGCAGCTGAGTGGGCAATCACTGCCCTTTTACTTAGATTTTTCACAAAAATATGTCTCGCAACCTGGCAGGGTAGGAGCTAGCTGTAACGATGATAAGAAACTATGAAATGTACCCATTTGAGATAGAATCCATGGAAAAGGCCTGAGTGCATGTTTTCTTTGTCATACTTTGTTCCGTTGTCCTCCCACAGGAATGCTGGGAATTCTGTAGTGGATATGACAATTTTACCGTTCTCGAGCTTCATACAAGTCCTGTGTTTCAGAATTGTAATGAGTACCATGTACAGTGATCTCAAAAACCCTTTCCATGTTAGCCTTTAATATGGTGTATGGAATATATTACCAAAGGTCATGGGAATTTTGCTTAGCTTTGGTGGAGTCATAAATAGTACATACTTGTGGCTACATAATTGCTCCTGGGGTCATGTGATTTATTTAAAACAGCAATACCATGGAAAGGGTTTTTGAGCCTTTGAATTATAATGAGTATTTGGATATTATCAGTACTTTGTATAGCCTCCTTTTGCTTTAAGCACTTCCCAGGTGCTATATCCCACCACTCTATCTCAGTCCTTTCCCATAACTCATAAATTCCAGTAGAAGAGTTTTCATGTCTTGCAAGTCTTCTTTTGAGATAACCCCAGGGGTGTTCAATAGGATTCAGGTCAGGAGACTGTGCAGGCCAAACCATAGTCCTGAATTCTTGCTCCTATAGCCAGTTCTTGACCTTTTTGCAAGTATGCTTGGAGTCATTGTCCTGCTGAAAGATGATGTCAAAAGGATTGAGTCTATAGTTCTGCAAGGTATTTAGCAGATCCTCCTTCAATATTTGAAGGCAAAGGTCTCCATCCATCCTTCCATCAATCTTGGCAGCATAGCAAACTCCCTGCCAAGTCATACATCCCCACATCATCAAAGAACCACCTCCAAACTTGAGGGTTCCATCTACCAGCCTATCACTAAGCCACTCACCTGCCCTTTTCCAAGCCCATTTACACCCATCTGATCCCAGGCAGTTGATTTTAGTTTCATCAGACCATACTACTCTTTTCCAGTCCTCTATAGTCCAGTCCTTGTGAGCATAGACAAAATCTAAGTGAGCCTTGCAATGTCTAGTAGAAAGAAGAGAACATTTGGACTTGACTACAGCCTTCATACCAGCTTTCTTCAAGTGGAGGCAAATAGGACTAGCAGAGAGGGGTTGGTTTATGATGTTGGTAATAGCTTTGGTTACTTGGACAGCATTTTCAGCTTTGCCAGAGCTAATAAGATGTTAAGCATAACAAATATTGGTAGAGGGAAGCTTGGAAGGGTGACCTCCAATAGCTTTAGGAGAGCTCAATGCTCTTTGGAGTGAATTTTGGATATAGCAGAAGGGCTAATACCAGTTCTCTTGGCAATAGCTTCACCAGAGTGGTTAACATCAAGCAAGGAGAGAATAGTACTTTGTTGAGTAAGAGAAAAAGATCTGACCATGATAGTGATTGAGAATTAAGAAGTGTGTGAACTTTTTTAAACTCAGACATACTATTTACATGTATATCTTTGTTTGTACCAACAAATAATGGCAACTATTCTATGATTTAACTAAGATCCTAGCTATTGATCCAAAAGCTCAAAAACCCTTTCTATGATATTACTATTTTAAATGAATCATATCTCTACCACATGTAAGCCAAATCACATGACCCTGGGAGAAATTATGTAGCCAAGAGTATGTACTATTTATGACTCCACCAAAGCCAAGCAAAATTCCCATGACCTTTGGTAATATATTCCATACACCATATTAAAGGCTAACATGGAAAGAGTTTTTGAGGTCACTGTAATTGAAAAATACCCTTCAGCATCGTTATTGAATGCTTCTATGAACTCGACTGGGCAGAGATACCTAGTGAGTTGTGCATGATTGAGTCTGAGTTCTGATTTCACAGTGCTCGAGTTGATGGTAGGCTTCATTGTGTCAACCTTGGGATTATGGAGAATGTATGTGGGCAGTTTCTCACATAGTTGAGCAGAATCACTGCTTCTTGTCTCACTTATCGCCTCATTGATCTTAATGCATTTCAGTTGATTCTCAAGACCTAGATACTTGCACATATATGCACCTTTTTCAACATTGCTTTCAGTTTTGATGCACATAAAGGGTCCTTGATGACCATCTTGATACTCGGAATTTCATGAACCAGGGTATAATAGACCTTCTTGTAGTGAGCAAGCATCTGTGGGGTACTGGTACCTGTTTACAGAGCAAACACATAAAATTAACTAAAAACTTACATGCAATCAAGTGCTCCCTTCCTCACTTAGTTCCCATCTTCATCTTCAGAATCACTCTCCCTTCACTCTTCTTGTTTGGAGAGGATCATACACTGCACTGCTTTATTGACATTGCAGAACATGTCATAGCAATAGGCAATTGTTTGCCCAATGGCCTTTATCTCTTTGAGGGGGACCCCACAGCAGACATCTGACTCAGAGTCGTGCTCAGATCCTGTTAGTGAGTCGGAACTTGCCCCATCCTCAATCATGGATGTGTGAGGACTATGGAGATTAGCCTGCCTCAAACATAATAGTCGCTAATGGGACTTACTTTCTGTTGCGTTTTTTTACCTTTCCTGAGCTTACTTGATGCGTTTTTGGAAGTCTTGACATGTTTTGGTGTCCTGTTATTATAAGATTCAATAGGAGAAAGGGTGTGTTTATTCATGATGGTAGTGTAGGTACTAGGAGTAAATGGTGGTAACAATAAGAGTTTGAATCACACAGTCACCCTCATCTAATCAGTGGTGGAAAAGTTTCCATTTATGGATCACATATTTTCCCAAGGCTTCACAATCTCCTCCATCTATGATACTCCATTCATCTGAACCATCTGCACTTAGTGTCTTGGATTGAGTCGCCTTTGCCCATCAATGTCTCAGAGTGAGTCACCCTTTCATACTAATAAATGTGTGGCTATTGGGATGTCCAGGTTTGACTCCCATCATTTTATTCCAGTCACCAATGATGAATGACATGCTCTTCACATTCTTGGAGAATAAGATTTCTCTTGAGGTCCCTCTCAAGTACCCTGAGGTATACTGTGTCACATATACACCTGAATTTCCTGGGCTGCTGGTAAGTGGTGGTCTTCTATTATTTTCTATTGTCGGTAATCCATCTTTTTAAACCATCAAAATTTGGCTGTCTACCACTGGCATGTCCAACTTGGGCCTACAGAACACAATAGACAAGAATGAAAAAACCCTTGTAGCCACTTGGACAGCAGACAACATCACTCCCAAAAAATCTAGTGAGTCTAGTGTTACCACATCCCAATGTTTAACTTAAATTTGTATATATTGTAGCTAACTATGACCTGAGTTCAACAGAATCTGAGAGTGACTCAGAAATCTCAGCATTCATCAATGCAATCAGAGAAGTACGTGCTCCAATTTCTTTATGTATATCTTCCTTACTAAATATCCTTCAGCGAAAGCAGATTCCCAGTATCAGCACTGTAACATCTTTGTGCTGATTTAGTGCAACTCTGGTGAGTTTCTTATGTGATGATCCAATATACATGACTAATTCATGCTTTCCAGAGAGTATTTGTAGTTCCTTTTTGATACTACAATGTATGTACTTAGTTGTTGGCCCAAATCCCACAATGTTTCATCCCCCAGTCCCTACCAGTCATACTGTGGATGACTTGATCTGTATTGGGTGCACAAGGTTGTTCCCCACAAAAAAATCTCTGAGTGCACACGACACCCAATGCCCTGCAAGCAAGGCATTAACAGCCAATATCCACTGTCACCAGAGGGACAGGAAGAACTCAAAAAAGTGAAGGTGCTTGTTGTCTAACTGTTCCCCTCAACCTCACCATGGCCATGCTACACAATTCTCAACTCCCATTGAGATAGAGGTTGGTGACCTTCAAGTTGAGGTGATGTGTCAATGTATCAGGCCTAGTCAGATTGTTAACACACTCAGAACATTCAGGAGCCAGTATCTCAAACTTCAGTAGATCCAGTCATCTCAGCCCATTTAGGCTGCTATATCACACTCCCTGCATGCTACATCAACTATTTACCCAATGAGCTCACAGGTCTCTGCCATGCTCTGCCAGTACCCATTTCTTCATGTCCATTGGCTGGACCTTCCCAACCTGTCTATTCTCCCGAGTGGTTTCAGACAGAGGCAGATTCTTCTGGGCTCTTCAAGGTCTTCCCAGGTCATCCAATGTTTGAACTGCACTCAGATTTAGGTCTTGTTGATGTGCTGACACTGGTTCAGGGGCTCCATCCTTTTTCACCTCTTACCAATATCATTTCTCCTGCAAATATAACTCATGACAACCTATTCTCAGCATTCAGCAGCCCTACCGCTGGACTGCTCATGTGCTGGCATTTTTCAGGCTCAATGGCAAAGATTAAGGAGGAGACCAATTGGCTCTGGAGATATTTATGGGACTCCACATTTGACCTGTCCAAAGAGCTACCATTCTTGCTTGACCGGGAATGTGGTCTCATCAAAAAGGATCTACAAGACGATTCCAATCCATTCCAGTCACAACATGGTTGGATCCAGAGCTCGTTTGATTTCCCTCTCATAAGGGAGGGAATCAGGTATGCCTTGGAAACAGACCTGACTATCCCTTTCTTTCGAATTGAAAATCTCATTTACCACTCCATTACTGATATCATGAAATTGGTATTCATTGATAGTGTCTTTGCGACATATCACATAACCCCTTTTGAGCAGCTCTGGACCACTATGGATAGAAGAAAGGTCTGGGTTTATTCAGAGGTATATACATCTCCTCATATGCTTGATGCACACAAAGAGGTCAATTCCCTGCCAAGAGATCCAGAAGATACTTATGAGCAAGTCATTTCGCCGCTAATGATTTGGTCTGATATCACGCAACTTGTCAACTTCAGTGATGTGTCACTCTGGCCAGTTTACCTCTTCTTTGGGAACCAATCCAAATATGTTCGTGGAAAGCCAACCTCAGTGGCATGTCATTATCTTGCATATATTCCCTCCATAAGTGTTCACTGCTTGGCAGTGCAAGAGCTGAATTGGAGGTAGGTCATCAGTCTATTGTAAATTACCATATAACACAGCTGGCAGGTATCACCAGGTTGAAACATTTGGACAAGGAACAATCAGAAGGTTCCACAAGAATGCATCAGCAATGAAATGGCTTGCTGCTAGGGACTTTGAAGATCTGCTTCAGGTAAGTGATTGTACACCCAGTTCTTGTGGGCTGAAACTATGCTTGCAGTGCGCAATCCCTGTATTTGAGGGACTATTACCTTCTCTGCATGATGAGGTCATTATGGACCTTCTCTTTGATTTGGGAACCTGGTACAGTTTCATGAAGCTGCAAATGCATACTGAGGATATGCTTTCATTCTTTGACACTGAAACCACTCATCTCAGTTGCTTAGTACAGAGATTTCAGAGGACAACATGCTCTATATATCAAATCACAGAGCTACCTCAAGAATCTGCTTCTCATGCTTGAAGACATGCAGCACTCATTGCCAAGGACCCCTAGCATGCAGCAGGTCATGAAAATGCAACAACATCAAAGATTAAGAGGCTTAACCTTGCAACTTACAAGTACCACACTTTAGCTGACTACCCAGATATGATTCGTCAGTATGGCACAACAAATAACTATTTGACTCAAATGGTATGATGCTAGTCTTGGTCTGCTTGCACAAAAAGTACTGATTCTATGGGCCAGGGTGAACTTGAGCACCAGCATGCAAAACATCAGTTTCCCTGCTCAGAGAAGAAGAAGAATATTCGGAATGTTAGTCTCACCCATCAAGAGGCAATAGAACAGTTCATCATGAAAGTTAATAGCGCAAGAGATTCCCTCTTGGCCACAGAAGTCACCTCTCAGCCAAAGCAGCCTCCTCATCTCTGTATATCCCCTGTAGATCACTACCATATCACCACATCTACACAGCAGGGCTATGACCTCATAGAATGGTTGAGTAAGTAGGGAGAGGATCCTGCTATAAATATGCATTCCACATTGTCATATTCTGTTGTTATGTGCCAGACTGACTGCGTGACTGACTGACTGACTGACTCCATTGGTGCAGGACTTCCTCCTGTTGTGTTTATTCCGCGTACTATAGTCAAACGGACTCGGACGTTAGGACACGGACATGGCACATTACATAATGCGCTGGTAGATAAGATAGATTTCGCCATGTCCTCACCTCAGTCAGAGACTCCATCCTGTACTGAGGTAAGACTGGTCCATTCACACTTTGTACTCGATACTCATTCCCCTGTAGTACACTTCTACAGGTGCAATATATAGTCAGAGACTCTGTCCTGTACTGAGTACACTTCTACACCTCCCTTGCCTGAAAGACCATCTATTGGCTTGTCTATAAGGCCTTGCTTACAATGGTGATGAATATGACTTCTCTGATGAAGACTGCTGCTGCATACACAACAAGATCTTTGAGCATACCTATATTCGAATCAATTACACAATATACAACCTTTGGCATGAACAAGACTCAATCAATCCACGTTTGCATTATGACATCATGCTTCTGTCACAGGAAGACAAGCGCTCACATCCTTACTGGTATGCTCATGTCTGTCTTGTTTTCCATACCATGGTACAGCATTGCAAGAACATCACATCTCCCTTTTCCAAGCCAAATCAGATGGATGTTTTATTTGTGTGCTGGTTCTGACATGACTCAAACTTCAACTCAGGATGGGATGCCAAGTGACTGCCCCAGCTCCAATTTTTTGATAAAAGAAACTCTAACACTTTTGGTTTTGTGGACCTGGACTCTGTCATCCATGGGGTCTGTCTCATCCCAGCGTTTGGATGGGGTTTCATCAAGCAATCACTAGCACCATCATTCATGCGACAAGACCCAGAGATAAGTGATTTAAACAAAGATTGGTGTTTCTATTATGTTAACATGTAAGTCTGTGTTTATATGTGCTATATATGCTAATTTTGTTCTAGTTTTGTGGACAGGGACATGTTTATGCACTTCTGAGGCAGGGGGATTGGCCACAAAGTCACCTATGAATGGGACAAGTTTATGTAGCAAGAGGGATGTGATCCATTTATGGATGATGAAGATATTAACAATGATCTCAAATCTGGGAACTTGGCAGATGAACTGGAGGGGGTGATCGGAATTGGTAAGGGTAATGGGGTAGAGGGAGACAGAGACAGAGAGGAAAATGTGAATTCTGAGTTGGATAAGAGTGAGGGTGAAGAGGACATCATTATTGTTGTAGATGAAGGAGAGGAACTCGACAATGAAATATGGACTCGAGAAGGGTATGGCTCACTATAGCAACAATTGCATTCAGGTTTCACACAATTTGCAAGATGGCAATATTTTGTATTATCAGAAGGTAGAAACTATGAGATCACAATATATGGTGGCATGCCAGGCTGACAGCCTTCTGACATAAGCTACCAGCCACAACTGACTATTCTCATATGCTGTCAGTGAAACTTGGCCATATCAGGCAATCTCACAATTCTGCAATTTTTGTGATGCTATGAACATTTCTCCCCAGCACCATCTGCCATTCCATGTATTCCTTCTGTGTGATGATGAAAATTGACTGGCGCTATTTCTCTCACCATCCTCACACCAATTCATACTAATGCCAAATTCTATTTCTTGACACCATAGCAACAAGCTGACATCATATGGGGAGGAAGCAACATCAGAGAGCAATGAGAAGCCATGTGATGATAAGCAAGTCCACATCTGAAAGCGAGTCTGTATCTGAGAGCAAGTCCATATCTGAGAGCAAGTCTGTATTTGAGAGCAAGTCTGTATCTGAGAGCAGGTCCATATCTGAGACCGAGTCCACATCTGAAAGTGAGTCCATATCCAAGAGCAAATCCACATCCAAAAGCAAGTCCATATCAAGCTATTATGTTACATGATTGCTCTGCAATGCTACCCCTTCAATTGTATTGATTGGTGGCAGGTTGTTTTGGGCTGGATTGTGTGAAGAGATTTGTCTGTAAACACACTTAAGTTAGAATGCACCTAGTTCATGATGCACCAACTCAGAGTGTTCTGTTCATACAGCATCAGAGACCTGGGATGAAGTTGGCCCAAAGCCACTTGTTTCTTCTGGCACTTGTGGTAGATCAAGAGTGGTATTTTGGTTTATTTGTATTGTGTTGAACATATTATAGGTCACATGACCCATTGCTTATGTTAGCACATATGAAAATATATCAATTTTGAATACTACTAGATCAGTAACAAAACTGTTGTAATGACATAACCAACTTAAAATGGCCATATCTCCTCAGTCTCTGAACAACATCACATGACCCAAATATCAATAGCAAGCCAAAAGTGCCTACTATATTTTGTCTCACTAATGCTAAGCGATATTCTCACACCCTAGCTTTGTATATCATGCACAATGCAAATGTATCAAACATTGCAACACTTTTGTTGCTCAGTGTATACATTGCTTAGCTAATCCTTGCTATTTCAGGAGATATTCCCATATTAAACAGATATACTCATTGGGTCAGTTTTGTTGCTGATATCAAGGATATATAAATTAGTATGAAGTATATCCTTCCTTGGCCTAAATAACCTCTCAAATCCTTCTAGGCATACTTTCAATCAACTCCTGACATTGGGCAGCCCTGATCTTGTACCATTCCACCTTTATATGCTCCCAAAGCTCTAATATTCCCTTGAGTGATTTAGGGTACTCTGCTAGCCTTCTTTTGAGGATAAACCACAGATGTTCTATAGGATTAAGGTCTGGGGACTGAGCAGGCCACACCATGACCTCATATCCATGGCCATCAAACCACTTCTCAGCCTTCCTGATTGTGTGCTTGGGATCATTATCCTGCTGGAAAATGATATCATCTGAAGTTTTCTCATAATTCTCTAGAGTTTCCTGAAGTTCATCCTCCAAAATCTGCACATAAAGGTCAGCATCCATCTTACCATCAATTTTACATGCCACCCCAACCCCTTCCCAGGTCATATAGCCCCATATCATCACTGATCCCCCCCAAACTTGACTGTTCCCTCTACAAGCCTATCACTTAGGCCCTCTCCTGCCTTTTTCCAAGCCCACTTTCTACCATCTGACCATATAACATGTTTTCAGTCATCCACAGTCCAGTGCTGATGACTCTCAGCAAAGTCCAATCTTGCTCTTCTATAACATTGGGAAAGCAGTGGGTGTTTTTGTTTCACCACAGCCTTCATACCAGCTTTTTTGAGGTAACAGTGAACAGTCTGGGGAGATATAGAGTGGTTCTTGACATCCTGAAGTGCTTTGGTAACCTGGACAGCATTTTCAGCCTTTCCAGTTCCAATAAGATGAATAGCATGGCATATATCAAGAGGAGTAATGATAGATGCTTGACCACCAGAGGACTTGGGAAGGTTAGGGCAGTGTTTCAAATGAAGCCTGCTGATAGTAGATTGGCTAAGAACAGTAGAGTGGGCAATTTGATGAGTTGAGTGACCCAATTCCAAGAGAGAAACAATATAAGCAGTTTGTTTAATAGAAAGAGATTTCATGGTGATGGGAGTGAAATATTATGTCCCAACATGTAGTTTTAGTACTTTAACATATCAGCAACAAAACTGACCCAATGAGTACATCTGTTTAATATGGGAATATCTCCTGAAATAGCAAGGATTAGCTAAGCAATGTATATATGTTTGGAAAGCCCTTTATCAGGGCTTTCTACCAAGGGTAAGGTTTAGGGGTCTTCATTTAGTATTTCTATAGATATTAGCTCAACAATCAAAATAATGCAAACATTGGGTCAGTTTTGTTGCTCATTGTATATATATTCTCTTTTGCTTCTGGGCTCTCCTCAGTTGTTCCTGCTACTCCTTGGGCAGTGGCCGAGGTGAGTACCAGTTTTACTTTACCTTATCACTATTGCTAATTAGTGTAGTAGGCAATCACTGCCCTTTTACTTAGATTTTTCACAGGTTATGAGCCCCACTAGTGCACTCTAGCAATCTGGACACCTGTTGAATGACTCATGGTAGCTCTCACTACCTCTGCAGATTTTTTCCCATGCCCTCCAGCCTACCCTGGATTACTTCCACAACCCTACCTCTAGGGTCTATACTCCTTGCTAAATCACTTAGCCAGCACCATGTCAGAATCAATGACATCTGATACTATAAGCTGCCCAGTCCTAACAGGACCCTTAAACTTCCAAATATGGAAGCTCTGAATCATGGTAAAACTCCATCAGGAGAAAGTCCTAGGTGTCACCCTTGGCACTGACAGATCTCCAACCTCCTCCCACACATCTTCAGCACCTTTCTCTGAGAAAATCTGAAAATGGACAGAATGAGATGAAAAGGCACATGGAATAATCCAGAACTGCATCTCTGATGTACTCCTACTTAAGACACAGGCACACATTACTGCCAAGATGCTCTTTAATGCCCTCCTAAATCTCCACAAAGCATCCAACCTTGTCTGTTACGAATTGTGAGTGACTGCACCACTGGCCTTGGCTTTACAGGCTTCTATGAGCCTGGCAAGGAGAAGGTAGAGGAATGGGCTCAAGCTCACACTATTATCCAGAGGACAACAGGTGGTCAAAGCTGGGGACACCAGCTGCAACACCTGGGTTTATATAATATGGAGATGTGCATACAGATCACAGGGTCTGTGGGATGAACTACTATACATGGCTAGACTATAGCATACAATTGTGAGATAGTTCCCACCAGGGTTAGTGGAGGTTAAAAGGGCATGCCAGCCATGAGGCATGATGTCATATGATGCCATGGTCTGGACCCAGTCATGTGACTAGTCACATGACAAAGAAAAGAGAGGGGCTAAAGGTGGTTCATAACATTACCCCCCTTTGTTACAACTCAAGTTCCAAACAAGTCATTGCAAACAGAGTACCAGCTTCAGGGCCATAGGTAGTAAACAGACGGTTTATCTCTGTCAAGGAGAGACTGTGGAGGGGGCAAGGGGCAGAGGGAGAGGCATGGTGGAAGGCATCAACTGTGTCATGTGCATTATTGAGATGGGAAGCTGGTTCCTACATGTCATCAGTTTCACTGTAGCCTTTCCAGTGAACCCGATATTCCAACTTTCCCTATTTTAGACAGGAGACCATGAACCTTGTATTTGGGGTGACCTTCTTCTGAGACATTAATCATGTCTGGGTGAGATATCAGCTGTCCAGGCAGTGGGGACCGGTAAGATTTCACCTTTGAAACATTTACCACTGGGTGAATTCTGAATGAAGTGGGGAATTGCAGTTCTACTGCGTTGGGGAGGGTTTATATCACCTTGTAGGGTCTAAGCCACTGTTGGGTTAGCTTACAGGCTGTGTACGGCAGCTTCAAGTTGTCTGTGCTGAGCCAGACCTTGTTGCCAGGAGCATACTCTGGAGCATTTGATCAGACAGATTCCTGATTGCAGGTCATCCATTCCTGGGTTTGTTCCAGTGCTCAATGGACCTCCTCATGGGCTCATCCTGTGGTGTGGTGGAAGCTTCCAGCTAGTGTTCCTGAGAAACCCTCAAAACCCATCTGGGGGGAGTAATTCCTTGTGATGGCAAACGGGGCAGATCTAGTTGATGATGAGAGAGTGTTTGTTATATCATATATGCTGACCTAATTATTTTTCACTTTCTCTTCACTCGTTCACCTGTCACGTGACCAGATCACATGACACAGCCTAGACCATGACATCATATAATGTTATAACATGTGGTTACCTCACTCTTTTAATTACTGTCGCTATGCTTCTCTGTCACAGAACTCTCCCACACCTGTGGGATATCACTTACTATACATAGTTACCATTCACACCTTATCTGTAGCACAGCTTGGTCTGTGCACTATCATCTGCAATATATAAAGGGTGTGTCCTTAGCTGGTATCCCTAGCTTTGGCCACTTATTCCTTGGGTTAAAACCTTGGACGATAGTGCTCTCCTTTGCTCTCTCCATCTTGCAAGGTCTTATGGCAGACCTTCAGAAGACTCAGCTTCAGTGTTCTGCCTCCAGCATAACACTTGGCCAAAGCTTCATACCGTAACCTGAGTACATGACCCACCTGACGTTTAGGGCTCAGCTTTTACAGAGTAACAAGAGTGTGTGAGTATTTATCTGCCTCAGAAGAATCAAGTAATAAAGCAAATCCACATGTTGTGGTTGCCAGGTCCAGGCATAAGGGATGAGTGTAGTGGCACTGCGTGAAGGGCCAGGGTATATCACCTGAACAGATATTCATATGGTCATCCACTGTTATAAATAAGGATAAAGTTGCTATTTGCCCATAGTGTACTAGGGCGGTACCTCTGTGGTTTGAGGTACCCAGGTTTGCAGAACACCTGTGACATCCATCATTAATGCATGATACGTGCACAACACCACTCATTATCAAGTGTCTACTCTTATGGGCTCTTCACCCGTCAAAGCAAATTGTTGAAGAAGACCAACCACTGCAAACCCCTTCTCTACACAATATTCTGACCCTCACCCCCACAAGCATGCCCAGAGTCTCACTGAAAGATATGAGGCAGTAAGCACTGACAAACTGTCTGCACCAGGATCCCCAAGCTTTGAAGGGCTCTATTCCACCCTTCCCGAATTAGGAGAGCCAACCACTCCTCCCGCACCCAACCCAACACCCCTTATCCAAACCTGCCCTTGCTGCCCACGAGAAGAATCCCGCCCCAAAATGTTCTCCTCATCCTCTCTCTCCAACGACGAGCTTAAGGCACTCTTACAAGCCTTATTATGTGAAAAGACCGACTCCCCTGCTGCAATCACCAAGAAGGTCGCTGATCCTGGAAAATGGGACAGCGATAGAAAAACTTTCTGGAACTGGCTTACCAGAATCAAGGTCTGGGTCTCCCTCCAGAAATGGGATTCCCACAAACTCCACGTCATGGCAGTACTGTCATGACTAGAAGGAAATGCCGCCTCCTTCGCACGACTCCAGCTCGAGAAGTACATAGAAGAAGAGGAAAAGGATGTTGTGGGACAGGACGGCAAGTCCCTCAGATACCCCCATGGTGATGATGCCTGGCCTCAGTGGCCAGAACTCATTAAAACAATAAAGGAGCACTTCCAAATAGACATGCTTGCCCACAAATCGTTTAAAGCCTTAATGGCACTAAAGCAGAATGGAGCTGCTATCGACACCTTTCTCCAGAAATTCAAAATCCTCTTCCATGAATCACAGATTGAAAATGGTCATGGAATCAAGATCCTTAAAAGGGCAATGGATGCCCGAATCTATATGCAGGTCCACCTACATATGTCCATAGAAGAGGACATTTATGAGTTGATTGAAGCCTACCAAAAGGTCGGCTGATCCTTTGAGTCTGCCACTGTGGAGTGCAGATTGCAACCTCAGAGGCAGTGGGGGCCTCAACGCTACGCCCCACCCAATGGACCACTGCCTAACCAGCAGTTCACACAATATGGAACTCAACCTGGGCATGGTGCACCCATGCAAATCAACACTATTATGGGACAGCCACAAAACCTGAACATTACATGTTACAACTGTGGCGAGGCAGGCCACATTCAAAGATTCTGCCAGAAACTGCGGAAACTGAGAGGTCTGCAACAAGGACGGGCTCAGCTGAAGCCCCAAAACTTACAG
>JBBPTJ010000152.1:0-21203 GCA_038094035.1 Pulveroboletus aff. ridleyi
TCCCATATTAGCGTTAGTCCCGCACTTAGCCTACTGCATACAGCCCACCATCCACCCCGCTTGCCGCCGATCTCGGAGCTGTCATGACATAGCAACCCCTGTGATTCGCTTAGGGGTTAAAGCACTCCCTGTTAGGGCATCCGAAGAGACGCACACCCAAGCAAGTCCTACACGGGACGGAATTACTTCAGCTCCGAGAACCACAGGTCAATCATACTACCTTGGCATGACGCCGGATCATGACGAAGTGGTGGCACTTGGGTTCCAAGTGACAATGTATGTCTCACTGGATATGAACACCAGGGAAGGGAGTTAGTCAGGACCTTCTGCAATCAAAGTGGCGGATTCGTAATTCGTACAGTGTCACCCGCAGAGTCGAACGGAGCGCAGCTTCTTGAAGAGGCCCGCATTGACAGTTTCTTCGTGCAGTACTCCCAAATCAGCAATGGAGGGGCAACGTAGGAGCTGGTTACATGGCCTGCACCGCGATGTATGATCATAAATCAGTCAGCAATTGAAAGGGATAAGCTGAAGACATAAGCCAGTTACTAGCACCCAAGTATGTAGGACACTATACCTCCGTATAATATTTTTGGTTGATGATGCCATTGGAGAGTTGTGATTGGAGGATGGTGGTCAACAAAAAGGGGAATTACGTAACCAGGTCCAGACACCTCCTATGCCCCTGTCTGCCATCACACAACTATGCATGGTCACATTGGATTTCACACCTCAGGCAGCACTTTTCGGAGGCAATAGCTATCTTCAAGACCCATTTCTGATGTAGGCAGTAATACATCTCAGAGATCAGACATCTCAAGAGGCTCTGGCCTCTTACTCCCCACGGGAACCTCTTGGGACCTCTTAGTGCTGCTTGGGCACCTCCTGTTGCTGCTCCAAAAGCACCTGCCTCTCATTGACCTCATTGGACCTCCCGACAGTGACCACTTCGGGACCTCTTAGTGCCTCTTGAGCACGTCCAATTACCACCCACCTCTTGAGCACGCCTCATTGCTCTGCATAGATCTCATCAGAGCTTACAGCCTTGCATCACCTCTTGGGCACTTCCAATCACTCTATCGGACCTCATGTGTGCTAGAACACCTCACCAGCCACCTTGCTTCTTTGCAACCTTGTGCTACTGATCTGGTGCTGTCACCTTTTTTTTTTGCACAACTGACACATCTGTGCTACCAATGCCCCCCAAGCCTGGCACTCGACATGCACAAATTTCTTTGCGGGGTCTTGGGAAACATTTCAAGAGTCCAAAACGTCCCAGAGATCAGAGTCAAACTCAGAGGCTTGTGAAGATCCCTGGACAAGAATCGAAGTGTCGACACCTACTAGAGCAACTCGAGCAACTCCAAAACAAAAATGTAGATGCTGTACAAGAGAATGATGATACTCTTTTCAATGATATCGTGGGAGCCGATGTCGACAACTTTACAGCAGAGCTGGACCCTGGTGACGAAGACTATATCCCCAGCGATGTAGAACCAGAGAATGTTCAGGACACCTATGAACAGATAATCCAACCTGAGCAAAATCCTGCCGATCATGGACCCGAAGTGCAAACTGCGAAGTTGTCCCATCATGTCCTGCCTGATACAACTGCTGAACATCTATATGCAAACTGGAAGCATGTCATTTCAACCCTTGTCTCGCCCTACCTACACTATATGTCCAGGACAATCGGGAAACCACTTCCCCCAAACCTGCAGTCCATCTCCCTCTGCCAGAATCACGACTGTCTGCAGAAGTCTACCAAGCTGCTTGGTCTCTTTTTTGATCATAGGTTCATCCCTCTCTGGTTCAATTCAGAAGGCTAATATAATTCAGATTTTGTTACTATTGATGTCACGAGCTGCAAGTGTGCAACGGCTTCCCAAGTTCTTCTTCACTTCAGTTTATTCCCCACCGCTCCATCTCAACTGCGTATGGCTATTTCCATAGACTTACTCGTATTCTACCGAGCACTCTTTGAGTGCTCATGCGACGCTATCAATGCGCTTGCCTCTGCTTTACACATGTACTATGTTAGGCATGGGTTCCAGATTGTCAATAAGGATGTAAGTACTGGCTTATCGTTCCTTGAAATATGCTTAACTGAAATACAGGGAACAACGATCCAGGATCCTTTCCAATGCAGTTTGGAATCTGCTGTTCAATGGTTTGACATACTCCAGGTAGAAGTAGAACAGAGAATTGAGAATGCCCTCCAAGTCTGTCACAACCATGTCAGAAGTGCAAAGCCCTACAATCTTTTGGCCACATCGTCTACTCTAATTCCCTCTACATCTATTTCTTGTTTTCAATCAGCATCAATGTACGGTCCCTTGACTCCTTCTACACCTGGTCAACGTCTGCAATCCATGACATCCCATTGTCCCTCACCTATGACACCCTTGCAAACTGTTCCTTGTATGCCTGTTTCTACTTCTGACATTTTTACCTCTTCCAAGAAAGCCCTTACCCCTGGAAGCTGTGCATCTGTTCTAGTCCAACGATGTCCAGCATACTTCGGGGGAACCATCTTTGGTAGGGTGATTGCTGAAGGCGGGGATATCCATGTTGCCACAGATAGAAATTTCCATCATTGGCATCGTTGGTCTGCCAGAGATAGCCTGCCATTTTATGACCCAGCATACTTTATCCCCAAACAGCAGGTCGATGAGATGGGCATGCACATCGAGAAGCAAAGGAAGAGACCGCACAAGACTCGTAAGCCAATCATACCTGATGATGCGATAGACTCTTGCAAAGCCTCTTATGAGGCCGCCAATGGGAAGAAGCAGAAGACTTCCATGGACAGCTTTGATGACACAGGACTGATGGCACTCATATGCCGCCATAATATACTGTTGTTCTTTGCAAATATTGACTCACCTGGAGAGCAGCAAAAGTACGTCTTGGCGCTGATTAGTCACCTCTTCACTCTGCTACCATCCCAGGCCATGGTGGTCACTCTGTACAATATCGGGTGTGTGGTAGATCGATCTCTCTCGATGGTAAGTTGCTCATCCATCTCCTCAGTATGACATCTTTCCCGAGCAGATCTTGTCGTGTCTTCGCTTCGCTACAACTGCTATGCATGTGTACAGTCACAAATGGTCGTGCCAACTTACATACAATCCATGCATGGCAATTGGTCTCAGCCTATCAGATGGTGAAGGTACAGAACGCCTCTGGTCACATTTGATCAAGATGATTGGGATAGAATGCTCTTCCTCGGTATGTTCTGCAATATTTACACGATTTAAACTAATATGATCCAGCGGCAATGACAGATCTGGTTGATAGATCACCAAGCCATGGCAATCGGGGCTGAGATGCAGGATGACCTTGGGGATTGGATCAAACGTAGGCTTCGATGCAGAGTGCAAGAGCAAGGCAGAGTAGCACAATACTGCATTGAGGACTGTGAGATTGCCGCAGAGGAACTCACAGCCCAATGGACTTCTCAAAAAGAGTCTCAATTATTGATCCAAGCTTTTATGTCGCCCCTTGTTTAGCTAGATTCCTTGTGACCATGGTTACCAGATGTGCCATCACACCTAAAAAAAGAACTCGATGCTGTTTTGACTCTTCAGGCTGACATTGACACCACTGTTAAGGCCATTCAGAGTGCGAAGACAGCTATAGGGAAGGGAGCTGCATCAGATGACACCTTGGATGCACTGAGCAGTTTGGAATGATCGCATGACTGCTTGATGACCAAGGTGGATGTTCTGTATGCATTGCTCAATGTTTAGGACAAATTTCCAGAGCTCAAAGGAGTTGGTATCAGTTTTGTATGGACTCTCCTCTTGGCGCGGGACTTGAAAATCAACATCAGAAAATGGGCTATTGGAAGTTTCTTCAAATGGGATAAACTCGATCGAGCAGACGGTGGAGCACAACAAGCATTAGGTATTCATGGAATCTCCTTCCATGGTAGAACCAGTCTTTTAATCTCATTCCCAATCATTTCAGGCACAAAACTCCATCAACAAACATGGAAGGCAATTGCAAAGCAACAGCCTGCACTCATGAGTGCCATTCAGAAGTTCAACTCATACTGTGAGCAACTGGAAAATCTCTATGATCCCTCATCTTCTGTTCCTCTCCCAACCCCCCTACCGACCAAGCTCAACGAGCTACATGACGACCAGTTGTTGATGGAGGATGTCTGGATCTCGCCCTCTGTGGACGAAATTCCACGCTGGATAAATGATCAAGATGTTCACAATGGGATCCATGCCATGCTCAAGCGTGATCGATGCTTAGAAGAGTGCCAGCGATTAGGTATGGAAGCTGACAATATTTGTTGCTGGTACGGTACCGAACTTGCCATGGTGGAGCTGGCATTGTGGACTGAACAAAGTATGTTACCTCAGCTTACAGCACACAGTGATAATTGACACTGATTAGATGAGATATTCTACCTGGCTTTATAGCAGCAGCATGAGCAGCTGCTGGCTTTAGCATCAAAATGGTTGAACCTATTGGTTTCGAAGGCTCGATTTGACAGCCAAATAAAAGATGCGAGGGCACTGGCACTTGCGCTGTCAGGTGGAGCCCCAGAAATCACACTAATATAACTCAATCCAACCATTGTCAAACCCATGGAGGTAGCGTTTGAGGAAACTTACTTCTGTGACAGCATCATTCTTAGTGACTTGGACGTGGAAAAAGGTATCGAACCCGAACATGCCGTCTTCATTGACTACCTGACAGCAGAAGTCCCAAATTTGGGCGAGAGTGAGAATGCCGATGAGGATGTCCTACCTATTCAAATTTATTGGGAGGTACCGAAGGCACGTGTCTCGTGTCCTGGGTGACTTCGATTCTGACCTTACCAGGACGTGAGGGCTGATCTGGCTCTGGTTGAATTAGGAGGATCTACCCCGGTTACCTCAACTGCTGCCAAGAGGAAGCGTGCTGCTGTTGACAGATTCCCCAGCCTCGACTTTGACGAATCAGACATATCCCGTCTGACCTCCCCAACAGCCTGTCTCAATGATGTGTGCATCAATGGATGCATCCCACTACTCTTCTCTGCGCTGAACATCCATGACAGTCATGACTTCACCATGTTCTCAACACACCATCTAACACATATTTGGCACCACGCTAGTGACTATATACTCAGGAAATTCACTGCATATACGAAATTTTGGACAAAGAATATTTGGATTATTCCCATCCATCGCCCCTTGTCAGCTCATTGGGTTCTTTGCATTGCCTATCTGTCCCAGTGGGAGCTCTGACTCTTCGACAGCTTGGGTGAACAAAAACCATGGCGGAGTGATATTCGGGTATGTATTCACACATTTATTTATCCTGGTTCACTTACATGATGCAGGATGTCATGTCACTTATCACTTGCTTGGTATTAATCGCGAAAGAGACATTCCCAGGTGTGCAGACTGATAGCCACACATGGAGAGCATACCCGGTCACAGTATGATCTCTTCCCTTGCTGCAGTAACTCAAATGACCATTCTCTACAGATGGTGGTGCTTCAATCAAACAGTTATGATTGTGGGGTTTGGGTACTAGTGGCAATAGCAGCTGTGTTGCATGGTTATGATGTCACAGAACTTCATGAAGACAACATAACACATTTTCAACACTACTTACGAGCACTAGTCCTATCTCTGCCTAGCCAATAGTCATGTAATAAGGATTTTTGCTGCCCTCTATCATATTGGCTTCAATGCGATAAAAATATACCATTCTGGCTCGCCAATGCAACAATGTCTCTGCCAACTCTTTGTGTCTCTGCGCCTCACATGTAATGATAACATTGTTTAGTTGCTCCCATTGAGCAAACACCCTGGCAGCAGTCTGATGGAGGTCCCATATGAGCTCCTGCCTCTCACCCACACAATATCTTTATTCCTGGTGAGCCCTAGATGCAATCTCAAGATGCACCCATCTTCCAAACATGACATCCATGAGATTCCTTGTGAAGCGCTCTTCTTCTGGGATATCTGCTGGCTCAGGTTGCGAGTAGGGTGGGTCTTTGTCCCAATGAACAAGCCTGGATTCATCCAACTCGTCCGGACTCTGTGCTGCTAAATGAAACAGGTGGGAGTCAGGCAGTGGTTCTGTCACGAGTGTGATTAGTGATCGTGGCAAATGATCATGATCACTGTAGATTATTGGATGTTGATATTTAGATGATGGAATGAATACATGCGACCATCACTTACTCTGTTGTGTGAGCAACGACACTAGCTTCCATGTGAGCATGACATTTGATATATGCACCATGGTTTTGTGCACTATGCTGCTCTTGACCCCTGCATGTCACCGTAGGACGCTAGAGTAAATTCCAGCCTGTAACGATGACTCACCTTGGAGTCTGATTGTAGTTCTTGTGCTGAACAGAGCGAGCAACTTATTTGTCTTGGAGAGTTAGATATTTTGGTCGTCGACCTATGTGAAGCTTAAGATTGCATTATCTACTAGTATTGGCAACAGAGTCCCTCACTCAGGCTATGCCATTGAGTCTGCATAACATTAGATGCCATGTGTCACTACACATCATATATACCTTGGCTGATGCTTGCTATTGAAGTGGCCCTACCTATTGTGTCTGCACTCACTCCAAGCTTGGCATACATACATATAGTTGCCGGGCCAGATCACAACTCTATTCAGTAGGACCATTATTCGCTTTCTGATTGGTTGACTGAGTTACAGTGCAATCCTACTCTCAGTAGGACATTTATTCCCCTTCTGATTGGCTATTTGCACTACAGTATCTGTTTGTGACTGACCATGACCGTGATTTTCTTGCAGTGACTGAGCGCTGGACTGGTGGACTCTTCAGTTGACCAGGGTAACAAAGAACTCACAACACTTGACACAGTGTCGGAAATGCTCCCGGCCTGTGGTGGGTTCCACTGGGCCAATAAACCATGGAGGCTGCCAAGCATGGATGCTCATCAGACAGGAAATGGGTAAGGTTGATGCATTGTTCTCTGACACTGGTCCACCACTGTACAGACAGCAGATAACTCAACCACTCACTGATCAGAGTCACTCACTAGTGAGAAGAAATGAGATGAACAACTTAATCTACATGGCGAGCCCATGAGTTGAATAGGACCTTTCTGATCGTTGGGAACATTCTGTCAGAACTTGCCACTTGGGGTATGTGGCCCTTTATTTGATTGATATACTGGGCGGCAAGATTCGTGTGCCCATCTGGCATCGAGAATTCGCTCCACAGCTGAGGAGCACATTATATCGAACCGAGGTAAGATTCATGACTACTTTGTGTGTCAGCAAATGAAACATTGAACGGTGTCGATCTTTTCAGCATGGTGGTGCTGAATTGTTTGGACTTCAATTCCAACTGACTACAATACATTTTGAATTGAATGCTAAAATCTATCGGTCGCGCTTCCTGCTGTCCAGTTCCTGCTGCATGTGATTTAGCATGACACACAAAAGAAATCCCTGATCGGCTTTTTTTTTTTGAGCGCCATTCGTCATGGCTGTCAAAGTGTCAGTCATCACGGTCATAGAAACACTCAACAGCCCATACCGTCTGCCATCTGTGGAGGGAAATAAACACTAGATCAGTTGGGGAGAGGATGCAAGGCAGAGGCATTGGGGGGAAAGAAGGCGGCCCACATTTCAGCAACAAGAATTTGGGCACACTTTTAGAAGACTGCAGGCATGGTGAGGGAGAACATGAGAAGGGGTGGGGTGAGTGCATAGTACCCCGATATCTGCCGAGGGATTGCTTGTCTCTAAAAGAAGGAGAAGTATTGGTGATGGACTGGATGAGCTCCAGGGCTGTTCCTCAATCACGTTGGGATCTCTGGAAATATGTCAAGGAAGCTGACATATGACCTGCAAAACTTCTGCATCAGTCACTTGCACGGCAATCGATCACTGACCCGATGGACGACATACCTTGCAGAGGATTGAGAAGTCCAGTATCGCACCTTCCTGATCAGGTAGTCAGATCCAATGAGTGGGTCACACTGAGTGGTTACCATATATGGTAAGTCGTGGCTCAGTGTGGTTGTCATGCAGTTGCCTCTCCACTCGTCCACTCTCACATCTTATCACTGGCTCCAAGCTCCTCAAGACCCCCCCCTTCATCTGCAGGTCATCTGGATTCCTCATGGGCGTCCAGGATCAGTTGGATCTGCCTTGGTGCAACTGTACAACCCACTTGGCAGATCCTGTCTTGCTGACCTTTCAGATCGTGATTTTGACTTTCCACGTCAACATGGAGGATTTGGGTGGCTAATAGGATGTTTAAGTGTCCTTATGGATTCTATGGGTGGCTTAGGTGTGTGGGTTCAGCATGTCCTGTGGCTCAATGGGCTTTGCCAACCTTCAAGTGAGTTGCCACTCAGGTGTGAGGTGCACTGATAGTCTTCTCTAGCTTTTGCTATCGATCACCTACCCCGCCCTACGGTCACCATCACGCCTAGGGCTTCTCGGCATGGAAAACTCATACTCAATTCTATGGCTTCAATGGTCCTTGCTTTACATGGTGTGGTTTCAAGTACGTGACATGGCTTCAAGGTATGCATGCAATAAAACGATCCTCTATTCTGGCTACACCTACTTTTTTGCTAGTCTCCTCACTCTACCAATGGATTATAATCAATTGCCTGGTAGGAAGGCACAGTGAGACCTTCATCGACTGCCCACCTGTGTAGTGGTAAGTATATGGTTCAGTGTCCAAATGGCACAATACCCACTTTGCAACACACTGGGCGAATACATCGATGTCCTCTGTCTGGATTGGTAACAGCACACCTCCATCCCTGTCACAAATCAGAGCGATAATGAATTTCTGTCCTCTCATTCTGCTCATCCTCTGATCCCTCTGGTGAACTAATATTACCTCGACAGCCCATCCGTTCTGAATGGCACTGTGAACGCGAAGGTCGAATGTGTCCCCCATCACAGAGAAGAGTCTACCAGGTGGGTGGTTTTCTCCAAGATGTTCATCAAACATCACGTCAACTAATTCTACAGTAAAGTTTTGCCATGCGGCATGGAATGCACACACCCTAGTGTAAGTTTTCGGGGAAAGAAAGAAAATGCAGTCTGGGATAGAGGTTGGGATGTGGATATACAGCATGGGTAGAGTAAATGGCTTTGTTTAACTCCCTTCCTTTAGTTGGGTATTTATCCATTCACAGCCTACCAGGCACATCAAGTTGAGAAGACTACTCTTTCAGTGTCAAGCACCTCAATGCGCTTCTTTGGATGGCCAATCTCAGTCCATCGTAGGTGTCAATCTAGGGCTCTTCCATGATCCTGAAATAGAACTATGGCTTGATGGTGAATGCCTCACATCCTCAGTTCTTTTTCTATCAAGCGAGGAATCAGAGAGGACTCTGCACGGTGCGTGTTTTTATTCTCATGCTGCCACCTTGTACTTCTATGTTCTTGCAATAGAATGACAACTGAATGGCGAATCCTCACCACGTTTTCATATGGACAGATTCAAAGTCTTTGGGATAGCTCATGGAGTCATCCTGGAGTCTTAAAGACTTGAAGGGTATCAAAGGAGGAAGAGCCCCGCTACCCTCCCCCTCTGACACATTCAAGGCCCTTCGCTAGTTCACTTAGACCCCACCCTCACGTCGAGTCATCTTTACACTGTGCTTCTTCTTCTTGTCACTTAGTTTGGGTTTTTTTCGTCCTTCTTGTTATCTGTGGTGAGTGGTCAGTTTGGACGTCACACCTGCGAGCTGAATGGTTCTTAGGTCTTTTTCGCTCATTGTACGCTTGTGCGTAAAAAAAATTGATTTCCCTGATCGCCTGCAGTCTCTGTAAGTGCATCCATCCATTTCTGCAAAGGTTTACTGACCTGGTTTGTAGAAATGCCCCATAAATTGCATCATCACTCAAAATCCCCGTCCTACCAACTACAGCGGAACAACCTTTAAATGAAGGGCATGATACTTTATGTATGCAGAGTCAGATCGGTGGTGGCCATCAGAAACTTTCACCACCACCATCAGCCACCCCTACTAGGCTTTGCCAGCACATCAAGCCCACTGTCTGCGATAATGGACTTATTCAACAGGCAGAGTCCCGTCAGGCTCGTCAGGTGGGAGACTGCGAGGGTTCCTTGCCAGCAGAAGCAACTAGCGGTTCTCCCGATGTTGTCACTGCTATTCAATTGTGGCCTCTGTCAATAGGTGAGGTCTGATCCAACACTGCCCCGTCTCCTCCTAGTGCCTGCTCCCCTGCCTTAGACAATTTGGTCATTGATCTGAACCTTCTCACCGAGCCGTCTTTCATCTTTGCTCAGGTTCAGGCAGAAGTTCCCCTTCCTCCTCCCACAGCCTCTCTCTCAAGCAAGAATCCTATTGTTTTTGAGTCTCCAAAGTTCATTGTCCTGGTTACTTGTGTCATTCCACCAACTCCATCCACTGTCCCTCCCTTGCCTTCTGTGACTCGCAACAACGCCATCAACAATGCAGACCCCCCTGCAACTTCGAATGATGGCCCATCAACCTCTAGTGCTGGACATTGAAAGGCTGCCATCAATGCAAGCCTCACTGCCGCATACCAGCGGCTCGAGGATGTTTTTACCAGTGCAGTGGAGGAAACCTCTCTCACAGTGCAACAGGTCTTGGATGGCTGGCACAAAAGCTTTAACCGCATGGTTCATGGAATAAACTATTGGAACCGCTATGTAAGTTACCTCATGAAACACAAAGAACAGGAATGGAGGAGGATGGACCTTGCCGTTGATGCTCCCAGTATGTTTATTTATTTTGTGGGCAATTGATTGCTCACTTTATCCAGTCACTCCATCCACACATCGAGAACTTTATGTTAAGTTCAAGGATGCTAACCCTGATGCCTGGCAGGAGATCCTTGATCTTCATGACCTACTGGAGGCATCCAATTCCATGCCATGAACGGTTGCTCAGTGGATGCAGTCCTTCACTAAGTTTCGCAAACATCTTGTCACAATTGTAAGTTTCCCGTCTGTATCATCTTACTACTAATAAAATGTTCTCTAGCTCGAGGCTGCCGCAGTGAAGCATGGCTTTGAAACAGCTATGGTCATGTGTGGAAAGGTTCCAAACAAAGATCATTCCCTTGCATTCTCACACAAGACTGCAGGGGCCAAGAAGGTGGATAATATGTTCTTTCATTTACTCTATTCAACTGACGGCACTATTCTATCAGTTCTTCCTGATTTGTTGTTGTGCTGACGACAACACGGTCATTGCGCATCTCAAAGCCCACATATAGTAAGTTTGGTCATCGTGTTTCGATTCTTACTTTCTAATGTCTTGCTAGTAACTATGTCTCCATGGAGATGGTCAAAGAGGCCTTCATGGACGCTGACGATGTTGAGTAACCCGCAGACAGCGATGTGTCGGGTCTCCACGCCACACCCATGGAAGATCTTACTGTCCTTTGTGCTATACTGGCACCTGGAATGGAGTCTGACCTCACCAAGGACACAGGATTCCTGTCATCTATCAAAGATGCATTTGTGTGCCTGATTCGTAAGTCATGATTTCTGTCATGTACTCCTACTGGTTGATTATAAATGACATAGAATCTGCTGGTGGTGACAACACAAAATTTAAAAGCGGTCCATTCCCTTGGTCCACCCTCTGGAGCATTCTTGCTTGCCAGGGAATGGTTTTAGAGGGCTGGCCCCCTGGTGTATTGATGCCAGGCCAACTACGCCATAAAGGCACTTGTACCAAGGGCATTGCAGATCTTGGTCAGGCGGAATGTCGTCAGCTTCACCAGGCCCTCATGGACGGCGATATCAAGATCAGTAAAGTCAATGGCAAAGAAGCATGAAGTATGTATTAAAATTATACATTGCGAGTATCAATGTTTAGTGTTGTAACTCCCAGATGCTCTCACCGACTCCATCTCCCCTGTCATCATCAGCGCAACCCCTCCCCCTGACAGCAACCTTTCGAATGCCCCACAAATGTATGTCTGTGGAAACCTGGACCATGCAGGACCTCCGTCTCTCCCAAACTTGGCTGCAACACGAGTCAAATGGAAGCCCGCTGCCCACAGGACAGCAGACGATCCCATGGTGATCAGCAGCAGTGATGGATCCTCCCCTGGTGTCCAAATTTGTCCTGCCAAGATTTTCAGGCCCACAAATGATCCTGAGGACTCAAGTGACAATGATATCGAGGTCGAAGGCTTGTTTCCCCATGTCATTGACATTGACGCAGAGGAACATGATTATTATAATCCTGTGGTCACGAACCACAAACAAAAGGCAAATCTACTGCCTCCTGCAGACTCTCGTATCAAAAAACATGCCTCAGCCCTGAAGTCAACTCTCCTCAAGGCCGCCAGTAAAAAGGGGAAAGAACATGATGTTGGAATGACAGAGTCAGATGTGGGTAAGCATCTGAAGCCTTGCATTACCTACAAGGCCATCACCACTGAGTCCTCTGGCTTGGAGTCAGATTTTCTGGATTTCCTGCTGGCTAAGCTTACATTGCATGATAGACCATCCCTGTCTGACGGTAAGTTTGGCAACTCTGGCCACTTTGTGCACTAATCACTGACTAGTTTCAGACACTGGAAACCTCTTCACAGCATCAACCTCCATTCCAGCGGGCATGGCGCAGCTAGATGGAAATAATGTCATGTTCAATGCACCGAAGGGCCCAGTAGAAGTTATCTCTACTGCAGCACTGGCATCACCTTCCCCAAAATGCTTCCAACAAGTTCATAGAGAGTCGATTGCACCTATCAACAAGATGCCTTTGGTCCTTGCAGATTCAACTGTCAGTGGCAACACATTATCTGACCACCTGCTTGTGTCTAGCTCCAACACAGTCTTTGCTGTTTCCACCGCCCCAACTCCCTCTCAAGCGCCAGAGCAGGTCGTTAATGACTCTACATGTACAACAGAAGTGGCGCCTTCTCTTGCTCCCCCATTCGTGACCCCTCGTCTGTCTCCTCAGCTGGCACTCATCACTCCACTCCCACCAATGCTTCATTCTCAGGTGCCTCCCGCCCCACCTCAACTGCCTCCAAAGCCACTGGATGTCTTTCCTGGCGATGGTTACCTTGGTCAACAAAACCCAGTCACCCACCAGCAGTCAAATGAATAGTCCAATCAATATCGTCAAAGCAACCATGGCAATGGTGATTATCCTCAAAATGCGGTACTGCAGCAAGCTGAATGGTCTGACCAATATCGCCAGGACAACCATGATGGTGGAGGATACCCCCCAAATACATTCCATCAAAATGAATGGCCCAAACAATGTCATCAAGGCGGTGGAGGTTACGGACCCCCTTCAATGTTTCGGCCGTCGATGCAACCCTTCCAGTATCCTGGATCTGATATGGGAATGATGAACACCCCTCAAAATGGTACCATGGGCGAGATGCGGAGAGGTATGCCATATACTGAGAGCTATCAAGATGACTGCTACTGAGGCAACCCTCACGGTTCACTTAGTGAATTCCGTGCTGGAAATCCAGGGGGTTATCAAGGCATGAGGCAGAGCATGCCCCCTAACCTGAATCGTGTTGACAGTTTCACACCATATCCTGATGCTATGAGTGGTCAGCACGCTGGTCCATCCAGTCTCCAGTGCAATGCCATAGCTGAGAACCCTCAGTGCCATCCTTCTCACCCTTGTTGACTATGAGTGACCAGTAACATTTAGATTTTACCCTCGACATCAATGTTCATTCCTTGATCACTCCTTTCATTTTGTGACTCCATTGTCCATTTATTGATTCAGAGTTTGTTAGCGCTTCTTGGCACTAGTATTGCCCACTACCTTTGTATGCTAGTACTGTATTATAATATACTGTTGTTGCTCTGCAACTCGCGTGATTTCAGAGGGACAAAACATCTAACTTGACCAACTAATTGCCTTATGCACACCCTAGCAGAGGAGATGAGGGATGGAGGGCATGCACATGGCAGCGAAGATGAGAGAGGAGCGCATAGGAAGACACAGGCATGAGCAAGAGAGTGGGACAAACATTGAGCGATGCCTTGGCAATGAGGGACAAGAGATGGAACAGGAGATGCACATCAACTCATTATAGAAAGCTGGACAACCGCTCAGCCACGCAGCTTACCAACTCCAAGGATAAAATAATAGATAATCAAAGGATCAGATACCTGATAAAATATTTATATTTGCAGAGTCCACAAGTAGTCCAAGTGAAGTTCGTCTGGCAGTCCGTTTCGAGTGTGCAAGCAATTTCCTAATGCAGTAAGTCGCAGCTCAGGACCTGTCTGGTTCAAAAACTTGTCACATGAGTTGGTCCATGCTGCTGTGCTGAGCAATTACCTTATATGGTAAGTCATGGCACACAGTCATCCACTCAGTCTGCCTTGGCCTCTATGCCACTGCACTCGCGTTTCATGATCTACTACACCACTTAAAATATATCCCAACATTTTGATGGGCTCAGTTCAACCTCTATGTGAGCCGTCCGACTCAGTGTGCACATCTTGCAGCATTGCTGTCTATTGTTCTTTCAGTCCAGGCTTTGTGCATGCCTGGACAGTTCAGACGTTCTGGAAATTTCATTTCCCAGGTGTTCTTACCTGTTCTCAACTCCTCATCTTTAGCAGCACCATTTATGCGCAGGTAGTAGTCTTCCATAGCTTCAATACAACATATCTTCATTGTTTATGTCCATTGACGCATCTCATTGCCAGCTGAGCATTTACTATATATGGTATGTCACAGCTCACTGTCATGGTCTGCACTTTGGTGTGCTGCCTGGTCTGTCTTCAAGTGGCCTCTACACCATTGTGCTCACATCCCACACTCCCGGATTACTCCTCCTAGCTTCTATACCTGGCACCTACATCCCCGATTCAGTCATTGTGTGGGCATCCGACTTGGTATGTACTCTTGGGGCTAACAGCTCCAGGTGATGGTCTTGAACTTTCCGCATCGGGGTGGTTGGTTCACAAGCTCGATGGGACATCTTAGGACTTTCCCTAGCCTGTCAAGTGGTACAGGTACATGTGCGCATGTGTACCATCCATGCTAATTTTTCTGCTAGTGGACCCATTCCGACTCAGGCTGAGTTACTGCATGCTCTGTTTGTTGTGCCATCCTTCCAGCATACTCTCCTATCCATATGGGCACTGTATGTAATGTTCCTGCAGTCCTGGTCACCCTCAGTAGGTCCCACTTTGACTTGCTTAACCTGCTTGCCTACCTGATGTAGCTCAGTAACTTGACTTTGCGGCCATGCACATGCCAGGAGAGATGAGGGAGAAGCAAGCAATGGGCTGATGACAATGCTCATCCTCGCCCTTCTATGAACGCAAGGGAGGACACCATTGCACACACAACAACACGCCAAAGCAATGCTATAGAACCAACCAGCACAAAGGTGGGTGTTATATCGTATATGCTGACCTAATTATTTTTCACTTTCTCTTCACTCGTTCACCAGTCATGTGACCAGATCACATGACATGGCCCAGACCATGACATCATATGACGTCATAACACATGGTCACCTCACTCTTTTAATTACCGTTGTTACACTTCTCCATCACAGAACTCTCCCACACCCGTGGGATATCACTTACCATAATTAGTATGTGTTCACACCTTATCATGTAGCACAGCATGGTCTGTGTGCCGTTCCTCACAATATATAAAGGGTGCGTCCTCAGCTGGTATCCCCAGCTTTGGCCACTTGTTCCTTGGGTTAAAACCTTGGACGGTTAAGTGCTCTCCTTAGCTCTCATCTTCTCTGCGAGGCTTTATGGCAAGCCTTTAGTCGCTCGGCTTTGGTGTTTCGCGTTCCGCATAACACTTGGCCAAAGCTTCATACCATAACCCGAGTACGTGATCAGCCCGACGTTTAGGGCTCAGCTTTTACAGAGACTACCAAGAGCGCGTGAGTTTTTATCCGCCTCACAAGAATCAAGAAAGAAAGCAAATCCACGTGTTGTGGTTGCCGGGCCCAGGCATAAGGGACAAGCATAGTGGCACCGCGTGAAGGGCCAGGGCATATCACTCGAACAGATATTCATACGGTTGTCCGCCATTATAAATAAGGATAAAGTTGCTGTTTGCCCATAGTGCACTAGGGCGGTACCTCTGTGGTTTGAGGTACCCAGGTTCGCGGAACACCTGTGACGTCCGTCGTCAGCGCATGATACGCGTACGACACCACTCGTTATCGAGTGTCTACCCTTATGGGCTCTTCACCCGTCAAAGCAAATTGTTGAAGAAGACCAACCGCCGTGAATCCCTCCCCCGCACTTTACTCCGACCCTCACCCCCGCAAGCGTGCCCAGAGCTTCGTTGAAAGATACGAAGCAGTAAGCACTGTCAACCTGTCTGCCCCCGGATCACCAAGTTTCGAAGGGCTTTACTCCACCCTTCCTGAATTAGGAGAACCAACCGCTCCTCCCGCACCCGACCCGACACCACCTCCTCGCTCCCGTCCATCCCGACCTCGCCAACAAATGTCTTCCTCCTCCCTGTCCAACGATGAGCTTAAAGCTCTGCTCCAAGCTCTCTTACGAGAAAAAACCGACTCCCCCGCCACCATCGCCAAGAAGGTAGCCGATCCCGGAAAATGGGACAGCGACCAAAAGACCTTCCGGAACTGGATGACCAGAATCAAAGTATGGGTTTCCCTCCAAAAATGGGATACAAGGAAACTGCGTGTCGTGGCAGTACTCTCACGACTAGAAGGTACCACCGCGGCCTTCGCAAGGCTCCAACTCGAGGAGTATGTCGAGCAAGAAGAAAAAGAAGTTCTTGGCCGAGACGGCAAATCTCTCGGCTATACCCGTGGCGACGACGCCTGGCCTCAATGGCCGGAACTCGTCAAAACTATCAAGGACCATTTTCAAATAGACGTCCTTGCCCATGAGTCACTTAAGGCGCTCAACGCTCTACGGCAGAATGGAGCTGCCATCGACACGTTCCTCCAGAAGTTCGAGATTCTCGCCAAGGAAGCCCAGATAGAAAACGGGCATGCCATCGAGATCTTGAAGCGGGCAGTGGACGCCCGCATATACATGCAGGTCCACTTACACATGGCCGTGGAAGAAGACGTCCACGAGCTAATGGAGGCTTACCGAAAGGTCAGCCGATCCTTCGAGTCCGCTGCTGTGGAGCGTGGATTCCAGCCACCGAGGCAATGGGGGTCTCGAAGATATAATCCCCCCAACGGTCCACCGCCTAACCAGCGGTTTACGCAATATGGCACCCAACCCGGGCGTGGTGCGCCCATGCAAATCGACGCTGTTACGGGACAGCCGCAAAACCCAAACATTATGTGTTACAATTGTGGCAAGGCAGGCCACATACAAAGATTTTGCCCTGAACCGAGGAAGCCGCGAGGCCCTCAACAAGGAAGGGCTCAGCCGAAGCCCCAGAATCTTCGGCAAGTTTGGATACCCAGCGCCAACGGGTATTACACAGAAGCGTGGGTGGAGGACCCACCAGCCAACCAACCTCCTGTGCCACAAGCGCAAACGGCCGTCTGGTCGGCTACGACAAGCCGCCAAGAATACATGTCAGACGAGGCCCATGCATATTGGGCCGACGTCTTCGAATCTGAAGCCAAGGCAAAAGCGTCCGAGGCTTTAAAAGGAAGCCGCTGACCGGGAGTAGGGTACCGGTTGGCAATAGTTTATTCACTGCAAGATTAAAAGCCGAAAAACAAAATAAAAAATTAGAAAATCTCCTTAACATCAAAAGAATAGTTACCGTGCATTTGGACCCCTCGATTAGGGACGATAGTGACACTGTAGTTAGATCTGGTTTCGAGCCAATGGATTCGGCATTATGTACTTCTACCCCTGTAAGTCCTACGGACATCCTCGGGCGCGCCGGTAGGAAAGCGGTAGGCGTAGACGACTCGTTGACCGTGCTCAAGGGTGAACTGATTAGCCCCATAGCTGGCACTGAGCCTGTAGCCAAGCTTTCCGAGTGCACCGATGAGGATTTTCCTATTCGTATGATTAGCCAGGTGCTCATTAATTTAAAGAATTCTCCACCGTCCGCCAGGGGGTCTCGAAAGAGCTCGGCACCAAACTTAAAACATAGTGTGCTTAATTCCCTATTTAAGAAAACGGTTTTCCCATCGGTATTTATTAACAAAATCCCTACAGAAAATACCTTGAAAAATCCAGAAGAGTTCTCCGTCACAGTGGACGTACGCTACCAATCAGAAAAGGAAGAAAAACAAATTACGATACCCGCGCTCCTCGACTCCGGAGCGGTCAATACCTTCGTCGATCGAAAATGGTGTGCCAAGCACAAAATGGACCTCATTCCTCTCGAAGAGGAAATCAACGTGTACAACGCAGATGGCCAAGTCAGATCTCTTGGGAAGATCTCGCACAAAGCCGAACTCGTAGCCTCGATCAACGGCCATCACGAGAAAATACATGCGTTTGTAATCGGGCTGGGAACTCACCCGATGATTATAGGCTACGACTGGCTCTCACGCCACAACCCGGAGATTGACTGGGTCGATAAAAAATTAGAATTCACCAGATGTACCGATGAATGCAATGCATACGCATGGGCGCTTATTAGAAGCATTGAGCCAGGTCTCAAAGAAAAGGTTCCAGAAGTATACCATGACTTCCTTGACGTATTTTCAGAACAGGAATCTAACCGCTTACCCCTACGCAAGCCGTGGGACCACGCCATAGATCTCAAACCAGATTTCCAGCCGAAGAAGGGTCGAGTCATTCCCCTTTCGGATACCGAACTGGAAGAGGTCCGCAACTTCATCGAAAAAGAGGTCAAAAAAGGATATCTCCGTCCATCGAAGTCTCCTCAAACTTCGCCGGTATTCTTCATCCCGAAGAAGGACGGAAAGAAACGGCTCGTTATGGATTACCGATATGTAAACAAGGGAACTGTCAAGAACGCTTACCCTCTACCCCTTATTTCGCAGCTAGTGGATCGGCTCAAGGGCGCCGATATGTTCACCACAATGGACTTGCGCTGGGGCTATAACAACGTTCACATCAAGGAGGGCGACAAATGGAAAGCGGTGTTTGTGACGCCTATTGGGGCTTACGAGCCTACGGTGATGTATTTTGGACTGACCAATTCACCTCTGACGTTCCAGAACATGATGAACGATATCTTCGCCAACCAATACACCTTCCTAATTATTTATATGGACGACATGATGATCTTCACGAAGGGCAAAACCAAAGAACAACACGAAGCCCTTGTCAAAGAAGTCCTTCAACGACTCCGTGAAAACGATCTATTTATCAAACCAGAAAAATGCTCCTTCAGCGCCGATAAGATAGAATTCCTCGGCATGAACGTCTCGAAACACGGCATCGAGATGCAAAGCAAGAAAACCCAAGCCATCGCCGACTGGCCCGAACCAACTCGCTTGAAGCAAGTACAGGCCTTCCTTGGCTTATGTAACTATTATAGAAAATTCATCGCCGGTTTCGCTGACATCGCCAGACCATTGAATGATTTGACGAAGAAAGACACCCCCTTTAGGTGGGGTCACGAAGAAAGAAGGGCATTCGAAGCCCTCAAAAAGAAATTTACGGAAGCTCCTCTCCTCGCCTACCCCGATTCAACACGAGGAATGCGGTTGGAAACCGACGCCTCGGATATAGCGACGGGAGCCGTCCTCTGGCAGGAGTGCGAAGACTCAGAATGGCGACCCTGCGCCTTCCTTTCACACAGCTTCAATTCCGCAGAGCGGAACTACCCTATTTATGACAAAGAACTGCTTGCAGTTATACGCGCCCTGGAAGAGTGGCGCCATTATCTCATCGGACGAGAAGGTTTCGAAGTTTGGACCGACCACCGAAACCTCGAATACTGGAAGAAACCGCAGACTCTATCCGGCCGACAAGCACGCTGGCACGCACTTCTTCAAGAATTCAATCTCACGTTCGTTTACCAGCCCGGATCAACCAACAGGGCTGACGCACTATCTCGCCGTCCGGATCACGGCGATGCTGTTACGGACCTTAATAAGGACATAATCATGTTACCCGAAAAATTATTTATATCCGGAGTTACGCTAGAATCACCATTTCACATTAACCTATGAAAAGAATCAGAAAAAATACAAAACGAAAAAATAAATCACTTTATCTATGATACCGTCTCTTCCCTATTTATCAATGAAGATTCTGATCGCATCTTCGTCCTGGAATCACTTCGTCTAGATCTCCTTAAATTATCTCACGACGATCCAGTATCGGGTCATGCAGGCATGTACCACACGTACGATAGAATACGATGTGCGTTCTCCTGGCCAGGAATGCACAAAGACGTCACCAATTACGTAAATCACTGCTACACGTGCGCCCTCACGAAGGGATCGCAAACAGCACCGAAGCAGTCTATTCAACCCCTTCCCGTGTCCAAGTGACCCTGGGAAGATTTATCTGTAGATTTCATCACCGGACTTCCGGAAAGCCGCGGCTTTGATGCCATTTGCGTTATCGTAGATCGATTTAGTAAAGAAGTTATTTACGAACCATGTAAAAAGGCAACATCCTCGATGGATCTCGCCAAAATATTCAGGGACGCCGTATGGTGTATTCACGGCCTCCCCTCCACTATCGTATCGGACCAGGGCCCGCAATTCGTCTTGGAGTTCACAACAGAGTTGTGTAATCTCCTCGGAATCTCTCAGAAGATTTCCACCGTGTATCATCCCCAGACGGATGGACAAACCAAACGTATCAATCGGGAAATGATACAGTATCTCCGCACCTACGTCGCGAAGAAACAGGAGGATTGGGCCGACTGGATCAAAATCGCCCAATTCCATCATAATTCCTCCTTATCTTCTTCTCACGGGTCGATTCTGTTCGAGATCATGCGGAATTATTTCCCCCGCCTCGGATTTGAAGGGTCGTCCTCATCTTTGGCTGGTACATTTGCACACTCTGCCGGCAAGTCCCACGCAGAAGTCCAAGAAGCCCTAAAGGCTTCTCGTCAAAAGATGATCGAACACACGGACGAAGAAGATCCCACTCCATACCAGATCGGAGATAAGGTTTGGCTCAGTACGGAAAACTTGAAGTTGCCGTATGTGGCCAAAAAGCTCACCCAACGCTGGATCGGACCTTATGACGTTATTCGGTCGATGCCTAACGCAGTAGAACTGCGTCTCCCGAAAAACGCGCACTTCCACCCGGTTGTCAATACGTCCCGGATCAAGCCATATCGTGCTCCCCTAGACGGGCAGCCGATCTCCCG